>JAHZMT010002074.1:0-11559 GCA_027743785.1 Sinhomidia bicolor | reverse complement strand
TTTAACATTATTTATTTTACAGTTTTTCTCTCTTCCTTTGAGCTCCACTCAAACTCGCTGTTGTTATTGCTGCTGCTGCTTCTGCTGCTGTTGTTGTTGTTGATGATGATGTTGTCGCTGGTTATTTTGTTACACCAAAAGAAACAGCGTGACAGTGTATATATCTCCATATATTACAACCCTATGTATATATCGCATAGTAAACTTTTAAGAAACATCATCATCATCAACATCGTCGCGACCACCATCGCCACCAGGAAAATTTGTGCTGTTGCTACTACTACTACTACCACCACCACCAATACTATACAACTAGTATCCTTTTTTTTCTCAACTTGTTTTTGCATAATGTACCAGCCAACTACACCCGTGTAGCATACCCACACCAGGAGAAAACTGGAAGAAAAAAAAGTTAGACAATTTCTCGAGAAGAAAGTCAAGTTGAAGTCGACGCTCCCACAAACACTCATATTTCACTTGCAATATCCCCACAAAAACGTGAAACATTTTTACCACCAGGGATACTAGCGTATATACACACTTTACGCTCTCATCTTATCCTTTAGCCTGGCCACGTAACAATTTCTTACTCAACTTGTTTTCTTCTTCTTCTTCTTCGTTCTCTTTCCTTCACTTTGCTCATTTTCCTCCTTCTTTCCTTTTCTTCTTGCTTCATCCTCATTACTTGCGGAAGAGCAAAGAATAAACATAATAAGTAGGCTTTACGCTTTCTCTCTCTCTCTCCCTCTCCCTACTCCAATTTCCACAGCATTCTGCTCAACAATTCTGCCTTACATTTTGCACAACAGCAGCCAAACAACCAAAAGTAAATGATGATGTAACCACATACCAAAATCGTAAATAAACAATGACACCACACTACCATCCCATTTAAGATGATAGCATCCACCAGAATAAATTTTCTTGCCAGAATAACAACGTATATATTTATTTATATACGTATATATAGCAACTTTTGCCTCTATTTTCCTTGGGCTCTCTGTACTGTTTTTTTTAAAAGAAGAAAACAAATATTTTATGCAAATATATGCGACAGCCTTGTCTCATGATCATAAAAATGATCATCATAGAATAGCAGTAGTAATAATAGCGCTGCTGCCACTGCTTCTACTGCTACTACTACTGCTATTGCTGCATCGTTCAATAGATCAGTCCATGTTTTTTTTCTTTCCTGATGACAAAATGTACAATTTTTGCTACTTCGTCTTCTTGTAATGTTGTTTGTGTGACGTTACAAAACTCTCTAAGCATTTGCATAAAATAATCAACTTGGTGTAAATAAGTTGCACTGCTTCGATATGCTGTCTCGCCTCACAAACCATTCAGCCAGATTGAGTAAACGCCACAGCGACAAAAAAAAAGTTTAATTTGAATACATTATCATTGTGTGTTTTTTTATTGATGTATAAAAATATTTGGCACAAATTTCACACATTTTACTAAAAAGCAGCCATATGGTTGCTGCTGCTGGTTGTTGTTTGTGTTTTTGCTTTAGGAACAAGGTAAAGCAGCAACGATGATGATGATGACGTTTATGTGTTCCGTGTGGTTTGTTCATTTTGCAGAGAAAGATGTCCCTGTTTTTATGACGTAGTAACTCTGGTGAAACACGCCATTATTCAGCTAATCCAGACAGGGGAAAAAATATAAAGTCACACAGTTGATTTGTCAGGTCTATTAAATATACTCTAGCGACAAATCTCTCCTCATCCCGGTGACTAAACGAACCTGTCATAAAGTTAACCAAGTCATTTAGAATGGAGCCAGAGAGAAGGAGAGAGAGAGAGAGCACCGCTTTGGGCTTATTTATGGGAGATATGATAACACATACCTACACAAATGCATACATTCTAGAGGAGAGAAAAGGAGAGAAAATAAAGCTTTAGTGTCCACCCAGTAAAAACGTTTTCTCTTTTTCTCTCTCTCTCTCTCTCTCTCTCTCTCTCTTGTGTCATTTTCCTATGGAACATTAGCAAAAAGGTGGGGTATTATTATGCGAGTCTGTGTATTCTACATTACTACAACAGCAGCAGTATACAATATTTGAAAGTAAAGGGAAGAGCAACAAAAGGCATATAAAACTTGGCTTGACAATAAAATTTCGGGAAAATCAAGAAGAATACTATTTTGGGTGAGCAAATTTTCACGGTGTGCATTTCATTCATTCTTCTTACATAAATCACTTGATATTCCCCTGTGGAGATGGGGAAAGATAGATAGATGGGTAGAAAGAGAGCGTGAAAGAGAAAGTCAACTAAACTAATAAGTCAGCCTGCTTTCTCTCTCTCTCACTCTCACTCCGTCTATCTTCTTTACACATACCTATATAAAGTGTCATGGCAGTGCTTCGTCAAAAAATCTGCTTGGCTGATTTGCAGCACAAAATACGGGAACACAGAGGATTATAGAGCCAAGTAAAAGCAACACATAGAATATTATAGCAGTCCAATAAAAAAGTCTTTTAAGCGTTCTTCCAAAATCATTCTTATTATTACTCCTACTACTAGCGTAGTCATCAAGTAGCTGTATTCTCTGTTTGTACAAAATGGAACTCACGTATTCCTATTTACTTTCACCCAAAATCACAATACTTTTTCTTCCTACTTTCTCTGCTTGTTCGCTCCGCTAGGTCATGATCACAAGTCTTCCCACACACTCACACACACACACATTCAATCCTCCAAAAAAATCTACTTTCTCTCCGTACATGTATGTATGTATGCTGCTACGCTACACAAGTATATAAAATCCAAATTACACGCTTTTGGCGTAATATACCAAATGAAAGATATGGACGGAGGAGCGGCTTTTAATTAGTATGCTCAGGCTAACCTCAAACCATTTTCCTTTGCTTTAATTATTTTCCTATTTGGGAATACCAAAAAAACGTTCCTTCTTTTTTCCTACTATATTTGTTTTATTGCAGTCCGCTTTTTTGCTGCTGGAGTGAGCATGATTATTGCTTTTCTCAGTTGGTGGAGACGTACAAATTGTGGAGCTGAAAAAACCCACCCCATTCTATTCATATTTTATCTGTCTACTAGCCAGCTAGACTAGCACCTATAAAATGTGTTATTTCTTCTTTTTCTCTTTTCTCTTAAAATTCTCCAAGAAAATTTCTCAAATATTTTTTACTCCTACTTTTTTTCTTTGCTTTTCCTTTATGATTAACTTTCTTTTTCTCACTTGCATGTAAGATTGTATGTATGTATGCAAGTACATATAACTACTTATGTATATATATATTTTTTAAATATTGGGAATAAATCTTTATTCTAAAAATAGAAACGACTTGATGCCTCCTCCTCCTCCCTCCACATGTCTTAAAGTTTTCTCTGTGATTTTTAAAAAATGTGTCCTGTCTTTTTCTCTCTGTACACACGGGCGCGCTTCGCTTCTCTGTCTACAATGTAATATGCTATAGAATAGCGTGAAATGGCAGAAGCGTCGTTTCTCTGTAGCAAGAAAAAAAAATCAGACTCATTTCTATTCTGACTACGTGATAAGCAATAATGTTTCTACTTTTTTTGGTGGTTAGGTTCTTCTGTTGGTAATATTACTAGTACGACCACACACACTCAGGCACCTGACGTTAGATAACTGTTATTCGCTTGATATTTTTTTGCTATTCATTTTCTTAAACTCAAGTCGTTTTTTTCTGTTTATATTCCACTCCTGGTGTTGTACCTTGACGGTTTGCATGCCAATGTAAATCAGTCAAATGTTCAGATGTCAACGTATAAAAATTGAAAGAAAAAAAATGGTTAATAGTGACTTTCCCTTGCGCCCATTTTGTTAGTGTTCAATAATTGTCACTCCACTTTAAACAACGAAAGGAGGCCCGTCATGCGTTTGTTTCAGGTTTTTGAGAAAAAAACGCAAATAAAACTTATGAAGAGGCTGTGTAGCAAGTTGTCATTTCTCGCAACAATTTTGTTTAAATTTTTAAGTGAAAAATAGTGTATTTTTTTGCTCATGTGCTTCTTCCTTATTTTTCCCCAATAATGGCGACAGAATAAGGAAAGAAATTAGAAAACAAGAAGATGAAAAGTGTTGTAAATTATTGTAATAGTGGAGCAACTTCCTGTTACTCTCTCACTTCCGCCATATCCTTTTATGCCTTTTTTATTATTATTATTATTCTTTCATGGAAAATAAAAATAAAGAGGATGCGCACTTTTCCTAATACTTGAAAATATTATTATTATTCTTATATTTTTATGTGCATGCACTACAACTACTACCACTACATCCCAGCATATATTATTATAATGATATAGTAGTAATGGGCAGGAAAAGTAATGTGCATCCAGTTCACATAAACATTACTTACTTACTTACTTACATTTCTTGCTTTTTTTCTGGTTGCGCCATCTCACTAAAAAATGAATTCTACAGGGAGCAGCACGCCACACACAAAATGCCCCCAGAAAATTTCTGAATACACTTAAATACTTATGTATTCTGTCATTCTCCTCCTTTCCCTTTATTTATTTTTGGGCATAACCTTCTTTTTCTTTTAGAAATTGAAAACAAATACTATAACGTGATGATGATAACTTTGATAACACTATTATTATTATTACTATTATTTTCATTACCAGGGAAAAATAATGTGTACTTAAGAGTAAAGTTGAAAGTGCATCAACGTCATTGTAGAAAGCTACGTTTTCGTTCTTTCCAACTAAAATGGACGGAAATGAAACACGAGCAAAACAATAAGTAAATGAAATTATTTTTATGAGAAATGTTAAAGAAAAGGCAGTAGAGCTAGCTGGTGTACTGGTGAATGAAAACAATGCTAACTTACTATCCTACATTTTCTGCAAGCCTTGCTAGCTGAACTTGTACTAAAAGGAAAAAATAATAATATTTACAAAAATTTTAATATATTGACCTAACTCAAGTGGCTCTTGTTTGTGAGATGATGGTACATTAATATTAGCAAAGAGTATAGTGTCATGTGATACCCAAAATTTAATACTTTTGCATGCATTTACATTTAGTTTGTTGTAGAAAAAATAAACTTTACTTTATACTACTACAAATAAGCTAGAATGAAAAAAGAAAAGTTTTAAAATGGAAACCAGCGGTCAGTACATGGTGCAGCCGCGTCTTGGTTCAAAATATGTAGACAACAAAAGTTTTTCCCTAAAAAAGAGAACAGTTACTACTACTACTCCTGCACGACAGACAATTGACTAGAAACCCTATTTTGCATACGGATCAGACACACATTTGAAAAGTGGCGTTGTTGTTGTGCAGAATAAAATGTAAAGTAGGTAGACAAAACAGCATCTGTTTGAGCCCTTGTTTCCAGTTTGAACTTTACTTTCTTTCTTTCTTTTATTCCTTTTGCAAAAAATGCCATTTTCTTTCTTTCTTTTTTCCCTTTAACTTGACTTGCTTCTGCTCCCACGCGAATAATATTTATTTAAGGAAGAACATACAACGAGAGTCAAAACAAAATTGAAGGAGAGTCATGTTCAGAAAAAAGAATAAATGTTACGCCACAATGTCAAAGTTGATTGAAACTTGCCATCAGTCAATATTCTCTGCTGAACATGGAAGGTTGCCTATGTACTCACAATTGTACTGAGAAAAGAAAAAAACACTACTTCTGGTTTGTGTAGGGAAAGGTTGTAAAGGTCATGCGATAAGTGGGTCACACAAGTGTACTCCACTTATCATTCCTGGTATGCATTGAAAAATATATAAATCTTCTTTGCTTCAGATCAGCTGCTTCAATTAAGTCTCTCTCTCTCTTTCTCTTTCTGTCTTTCTCATTCACTTGTCGTGATCACTTTATACGCTGCTGCCCATTTTATTCTGTGAAGAAACTTGCCCAAAAGAACAAATGTCTTTTTATTTTTTAAAGCTTTTCTTTTCATAGTCAGCAATGTCTTGTGTTAGTGGTTCTCATAGCGGAAGATAGAACAGAGGAAACGCCGTTCAAAATATCTGGAGCAAGTTTCAAAAGAAAGTTGGCTGTATTTTTTTGCGCCCTCTTCTTTTAATTTTACTTGGCCTGCTTTACTATGACCATCCTTTTTATCGCCACTACCTCCCATCATCATCCATTCACACTATTTATTTCTTGGTCGAGTGAAAAAATAATTTTTTTTTCATCTATTTTCTCATCGGAAGGATTTTCTTTTTCTTCGTCTTCTTAAACAAGTGTCCACTAACGGACCATTGGATGCGCACCCTTTACATAAAACACATTGCCTAGCAATTACTTTTTTTCCCGTGTGCTATCGATAGACAATATTTCCGTGTAAAAATTTATTAACCTTATTTAGCCCTTTAAAAAAATATCTATAGTGGATACATACAGACCAAATATATATTTTTATTGCATTTTCCTCTCAACTCCTTTTCTCAATAAAATATTTAGAGAAAAAAGACACAAATAACCAGGAAGACCATCTCAACATTGTATAATATCGTATATATTTGCAGCAGTGCATAAATAAACATTGGAAAACTAACTGGTTGTGAAACGGGGAAAAGGGCATTTTCTCGCTCTATACTGTACTAATATTTATTCTTAAAGCTTTATATATATATATATTTGTAGTGGGTCAAAGATAAGGCCAAGAGTGCAGAGCCTACACACTCCACACACACAGAGCAACTTACAGAGAATAAAAAAAAGTAATAGGCATTTTATTTTTTTTTGGAAAGTAGCACTACCTACCAAGATAGATGATGGGAATGCACATGAGTGGAAGTGAAAGATCGCTTAGGATGATCAGCAATGAATGGTTGTGCAACACTCTCTGTTGAATTAATCATTTTTATAGTTCCTTCATTACATGTCCCATCGACTATGAAAATAAAATACCGCCGCGTTTATTTATACACGCTATATGCTATCTGCATGTATGTATATAGATAGGTAGGTAGGTAGGTGGATGCTAGTATTTATCTTCTTCCTTTTCACACATCCTCACGCAAAAAAATACAAGAATATAAAGAAAAAAAAATCTAGCAATTTATTATACCTATAAAAAAAAATATATATATAAGTATTTATTAGTAAACTTATTTTTTCTCTACGAATCGCATCCACCACCACCACCACCACATTGATCTCTTAAGTGCCCATGTATGCATGCTCAGCGTGGCAGTAAGAGGAATCGCGCGGTGTACACACAGAAAAAAATAGTATAACTGGCAGCATGAGGAGAGGAATACCAAAATCCTTACTATTATTATTTTTATTATTATTTTCTAAAGACTCTCTGTTCGATGGTAGTAGTAGTAGTAGTAGTAATAGTAATAATACTAATGATAATGGTGCGTGGTACGGAAATGTTTTCTCTTTTTTTCTCTCGATTTCTTCGTGTTCTTTCCTTTACTTTTACTCACTTGCTTATTATTATGGACAAAAAAACAGACACATGCACAAATGCACACTCTTCTTTTGTGACTACAACAACTGCCTATTTCAGTTTCCAATGAACTTTCTTATCCAATCGTTGTTTCCTGCTGCTGCTGCTTTTTCATCCTTTCTTTAAAACTAACAGCTAACGTCGAAATAAATGTCCATGATCATTTTCTTGGTAGTGGTGGTTGCTTGGTTGGTTCTATCGGCACTTTTTTAACTGTTACTCATGATGATGCTGATGATGATGCATTTATCTACAAAAAATGGTGTATAAAGCACAGCAGTGTAACACGTACAAGGTTATGTTTTTTTTCTTTAAAAAAAAGAAGAAGAAAAGCTGACAGTAGTCTATATTTCTGTGGAAGTGAGCATGGTGTGTCATATGGACATTGGAGACAAGCAGAAAGAGAGAGAGAGAGAGAGAGCGAAGGAGAGAGGAATTAACTTTGGTGCCGGTGTGGAAAATCAAGCAAAAGGTGGAGAACGTGATCGGAAAACAAGTTTCGTATAAGTATCTTCTTTCCTTTTTACTCTGTTTCCTTTCTCCCCAATGGCGTTCCGTTTCTTCTACTCAGCATCAGCAGGCAAAATAAAAGAGAATCGAAAGAGAAGAGGGAAAGAGATACGTGTCCTCCTCGAGGAATACTACACACGGACGTATGTACATGTGCACTGGTACAACACGGGCAGAAGTGTATGGAGATAGGCACTTGCACAACTTTTGTCCTCCACACTCGACCACCACCACCACCACCACCACCATCACCATCAATGTCGGTAGTCGTCATCTATTATTTATTTATTTATTTATGGGTTATGCTTCTGTGCGGTGCATACAACTTGCTGCACTGCAAGTGCGATAAGCCTTTTGAAGAAAAGTATTGTGTTTTATATTTTAACTGCACATACAGGAGAGAGAGAGAGAGAGAGAGAGAAAGGAAGAAGGAGAAGAAGAGAAAAGGGACGACACACATTACACAGGTCACCGTCATTCAATTTAGTTTTGTATTCAGGTTCTACACAATGTCTTTTCTTCAACGGCATGTCTCATGTTCTCATCTCATGTGGAATTGAATGCATCACGGTGTTGAAGACGCTGGGGAAATGGAGTGAAAGCGATAGTCCAATGTAAAAAGTCAAATTGACCTAGTCTTGTGCACAGTTGTTTTGTACATGCACTTTTCTCCTTGGAGTGATGAACAGGCATGCAAGTTGGTTGATAATTCATTATTTCATGGCAATGTACATACATACATAAGCCGTGCAGAAATGTGTAGCACAGTTGCAGTGTAATACGAGGAGAATGATACTCTCTTTTTTTGCACAACTTTACTCAGCCGCTGCCGCCGCTGCTGTTGTGTTACGTAACAAAATTTATTCTACCAAGTTGAGTAGTGCTCATGTGTACTTCAAAATGGCACATTCTAGCCAGCCATTGAGGAATAGCTGTAGTTATTTTCTTTTTCTTTACACTTTTCTTCTTCGCAGCTCACGTGTTCGCTACTGGGAACGAACCAACTGAGAAAGCGTACGCTGAAAAGAAAGGGTAAAACAGGAGAAGGAGGTGGATAATTGAAGAAAAAGAGAGTAAATGTTTTTTTCTTTCTCTTTTTTTCTTCATCTTCTTTTTCCTCTTCCCTTCCTATTCTATCGGGGTCATGGCAAGCAAGGATGATGTTGATAATAATAGTGGTGGTGGCAGATCATCACTGATATCACCACTATTCTCAATGTTACACAGTACAAAAAGTGTAGCGTATACTTTGCTTTCTTTAAACTATTATTATTGCACTGTTAGATGTACAAGTAATAACAGAGAGAGAGAGAGAGGGAGGGTGGGAGAAAGGGAGGAAGGCAGAGGGAGAGAGGTAATGCTCTGCTGAAGAAACACACATACAAACACACACGCATTCACATTGGCGAAGAAGAAGTTGAGAGAATAAAAAAAATACACAAGAAAAAAAGAACAAGTTAAGTGCGGCAAGCACGTTTTACCAGTTTACGTTTTTATCACAAAAAAACGTATTGCTTCTTGTTGGGCAAAAAGAAGCAAGACAAAAAATAAAATAAAAATAAAAAATAAAGAAAGCATTTCTGAAGGTGGTTGGTTACGTTTGGTTTGACGGCATTGCTGCTCAGAGTGTAGGTGGTTGATACAGAGCGAAAAAGAGGGAAAATGGGAGCGCTGTTACTTTTTTTCCTATTTCCTTCTTCCATGTCGTTCCAGCTGCTGGCCACTAACAACACGTTTGAGAAAGTGAAACCTAGCATGGCATTAGAATCATCATCATTTTGACGATCCGGCTAGAACGTTCTTTCTTTCTCAGTGGTTGTTAGAGGCACCAGTAGAAAAAACAAGAGCGAAAATAAACATGTACACCAAGCAAACGGGTAAGCTGACTCATATTTTTTTTATAAAAAAAACACAAGAAAAAAGTTGAATTCCAAAAAATTAAAC
Organism: Sinhomidia bicolor; assembly: GCA_027743785.1. Taxonomy (NCBI): domain Eukaryota; kingdom Metazoa; phylum Arthropoda; class Collembola; order Entomobryomorpha; family Entomobryidae; genus Sinhomidia; species Sinhomidia bicolor. The sequence goes on along the minus strand of JAHZMT010002074.1, from coordinate 1,687 downwards.
TGTGTGTGTGTTTGGTGCGGTGGAGAAAGTAGTTTTGTTGAAAAGAAAAAAAATGTAAAGAAAGGAAGTAGTAGCAGTAGTCGTCTTCATCATCATCAACAGCATCGTGATATATTGTTTATTACTGGTGATTTTATACTTTTTGTGTGAAGGTATACATATGCAATATATATCCATATACTGCACTGACCTATTTATTTACCCTCTTTTACACTGGCATCATTGCATGCTATCATGGCAAAACGAAATAAATATGTGTTGGAAAAAAAATTTTAGTAGTAGTTTTTTTGTAAAAGGTCAATATATCCATATATTGCACTGACCTATTTATTTACCCTCTTTTACACTGGCATCATTGCATGCTATCATGGCAAAACGAAATAAATATGTGTTGGAAAAAAAATTTTAGTAGTAGTTTTTTTTGTAAAAGACGCTTGTGTAAAATAGTCTAGTTTCGTTATTTTTTTTCTAAACGGTTGTATCTGATTTGTGCAGCAGCAACTGCTTGAAAAGACACTAGCAGGGTTTCAAGATGTCTGATGATTATACACATAAGTAGGTATATACAAACACATGCTCACTCACAGACAAAAAAACGGAAGAAAAGTAGACAAGATGAAGAAGAAGAAAAAAAAACAGAATTGACGTTGCCCTGAATAGTTTTTTTTGGTCCTTTTTGATAAGAATGAAAAAAAACTTTCCATTTTTTTCTCAAACCGTGTCCGCTCATACGTGCATAAGAACGAATATACGTACAATATACTCACTAAGTATGGTAGTGCTACTACATTCTCCCTTTTCTCCATTTCTAACGTCTTAGTTTTTTACTACTACGACCACTGCCTAGTTTCATTTACTATCGCAGCCGCCATACATTCCCCCACTGCCTACATGATTTCTAGCATTTTCTTTTATTTTTTTTGGTGGTACTTGACAGGAGTCGTACAGTAAATAGTACAATTACGAGGTCCGTTGCCTTTCTTTCTCTTTCTCTCTCTCACTTTCATCTTTTTCTCATTCTCTTTCGCTCTGCCCCTCTTGTACTTTTTACAAACAAAAATCAACGGGGAGAAATAAGAGAGAGAAAAGTAAACGGAGAGAGAGGCAGAGAGAGAGAGAGAGATGAGGGCAAAAGAGATTTTTCTGGTGATGTGGCTACTGCTACTGATGACGGTTGTGGCAGCGTCGGATTTTTTTCCCCTTGTTCTGGTTCATCGTAAAAAAATCTACTCTTACACGGATCAAATGTACCCTGCATATTAGATCATATGAGAAGGAAGAGGAGAAGGAGGATGATAATGATGATGTTTGTTGACTGCTTGTAATAATCCCATTGTTACGTTACACACATATTATATACTTTCTCCAAAATACGGCTGCTTTTTATCTGCCGTGGTTTTAACCATGTATGTATGTACGTATCCACTAGCCGTGTGCATCTACATACCATCAATATAATCTTACGTGTGGGCTTACTTTCCATGTATTTAGTAATAGACTGGATATGTACATGTGTGCATATCCTGTGATTATTATGGAGAAAGAGGAGCAAAAAAAGATAGGGAGAAAGACTGCTGAGTCCACACAATTTCCCTTTTCTTCTTTCCAGGGAGAAAAATTCATACGTTTTTTTCCTCTCTCTTTCTCTCTCTCATCTGTGGGCACAGCAGCACACTCACACACGTTG
>JAHZMT010002073.1:0-41795 GCA_027743785.1 Sinhomidia bicolor | reverse complement strand
ACGCCTCGAACAAACGCTTCCAATTTTCTTGTCGTTTTCTCGGCATGGAAATGGTCAACTTTGGGAACGCCATAAATTCCAATGTCCACATACATTTCTTCACCATTACCGTCTGGATGGACAAAGCCGGGATCATTGGTCAACTTGAATGGACACAGCCATATCGGATAAATCTTCAGATGCATCAAAAAATGTCATATTATCAGTATAACATGTTAGCAACATGTATCAATACCAGACTGATTAAAGTATTTCAGCTTTTAGTATGCATCATCATCATCATCAATAATAATAATAATATAAACCTGTGTTTCTTTATCAAAGCATTCGACAGCTCGTTTCAGCGTTGCAATGGGGACGAGCATGTCTTGTACCATGTGATGAGCTTCATACAACTTTTTAACTGCGTCTGTCTGGGTCAACTTGAGCAGACTCACTTTGGGAGGAATCATCCAACCAAAGAGATAGCGGAAAATGACATTATTTCCAAAAGGAATGATATCTTGAATTTCCCAAAATATGCTTCTCGAATGACGGTGATAATAGTCGCGTAGTGGAATGTACTCGACTCCAGGTCCAGTGCGAAGAAATCGTTCGACGTGCATGAAAAACCAAGGTTTGTGCCATAATCCAATGCGATTGAGCTGGCAAGCATGAAATCATGGTACATCAGACAGAAAGCATAAAATGAAAGTGAAACATTTTCATTACAAAACATGTATACTTAAACACTCAACATTGTTGCACTATGGCGTATGTATGTTTTTTTTTTGCACACATGAGCAATGTAGAGTTGATAAGGTTTATGAAAGCTTCTTTCATTTATTCGTGTGGTCAGCATAAAATGTTTAAAGGTTTATCATTGCAAAGACACTGATTGAAAGTAGGGAAAAGTGAAGCAGTTTGTTTGTACCTTGCCTGGTTCTGCAGATGTCACCATGTTGCCAACCATGATAACCCATTGATCTTTATTAAACATAAGAGCTTCAACAAACTGATTGCCCTCTTTCTTGGAACTTTGTTCCTCAAAAACTGCCACGGCATGATCCAATGCATGCACGGGATAATACTCCAGCTTTACAAATCTGAGGAAAACACACCAAATTTTAATGCCAAAATGAAGATAGGAAAAGATGAAAAGTAAGATTGTACGCTAGCGTTTGCACCAACCTATTGGCAGGAATAATTTTTATTTCCACGGCTGTCAAAAATCCAAAAGTTCCGTAGGACCATGGAATGGCGTAAAACAAATCAGGATTTTTATCCTAGAACAGTTTGCCTATTTTGATGAATTTGACCTTTTGAAAGTGCTTCGATCAAAATGCATTTCACCATTTTACCTTTGAACATGTAACAACCTGGCCATCAGCCAGAACAAGCTCATATGACACGCAAATATGCTGGAAAAGACCGTGCTTGTGGGAGGATGTCTCGATGCCCGTGCCCATCACCAGGCCACCCACTGTCAAATCATCCAGCTCCGGTAATACTGGAATAGACCATCCAAGCGGCTCCAGGGTTGCTGTAAGCTGACCCATGGTTACTAGTGGCTCCACTCTGACAACCTATTTTTCATGTGCAACAACATAATCAATCAGCTCAGGTTTTTAGCGGATACCATCACCACTTAAAAGCAACAAAAGAGCCAATGTAAGTTTGCTATGTAAGGGAATTATTTCCTTCCCTCACCTGGCGGTTAACGTCAATGTCCAGAACATCAACTAAGTTAACTTTAACATTGTAATAAGTGGATTTGTATTTGGGTATTCTAAATGACATGACTTGCCACCCAGGTCGAGCAGTGCACATGTGAGTCTTCTTTCCCTGAAGAATCCATTCGTTCACCTGGTCAAAATACAAAACAAGACATTTAATGCCCAACACAGGTAATTAATTACATAATATGCTACGTCCGTCAACCGCAAGCAATATTGCAGGCTTATATTTCTGATATGGTTTCATAAGCATATATTAAAAGCATAATCCAAATTAACGGGGCAATGTAAGCTTTCCTCTACATGAACTGGTTTACTAGCAGTCGTTGGTAATGCAATTTCAATGTACACATACTAAGCTTCCAAACTTCCCATCAATTTTCCTCATTATTACGCTTACAACGCCAGCCATCCAAGGCTAACAAACACACCATGGGAAACTGGAGGAAGAGAGAGCTGAAAGCGGAAGATGGGAGAAAATAAAAGAAAAAAGCAACAACAAAGACAGAAAGTATCTCAACAAATCAGAGATTACATACATCATCATCGGCAGCAGCAGAAGCACAAAACCCCATGATCCATTTTCAGCAAAAGTTAGTTGCAATCAACCGGAATGCAATTATTATTATTAATTATATTCTATCAGACAAGGAGTCCCGGCCAGGAAATCGTCGTTGTCAAAGTGACCTTCAATATTTTAAATTTTATTGCATAAAAATAGTCAGAAAAAAAGTAGTTTGGTTCTTCCAACGTCACAAGACGGATCTTTGAATCTTGAAGTCTTGAATCTTTGATGATGAAATATTAAAAAGCTGAGTGAAGGATGGAAATTGCAATATTTTATTTCCCGACCGACCACCGATTATGATCGGCGTCACTGTTAGAACGGAAGAGAAGAGCTTAGGTACATACATACCAAGGAAAAAATACGACACTAACAAGCAAAAAATGCGAATGATTTATGCATGATGTTGTGCAACTTTTTTGTGCATTTGTAATTGAATATCAATATATTGATCCATATACGCAATGAAAATTTATAAAAGCTGTCTGCAAAAAAATCATACAAGGTAATTTCAAGTGCTCGTACCTGCTTTTGAACTTCGGCCACTTTTCTATCATGAAACTTGGGAGCAGACGCCAAATGGAAGACAATCCAGCTCCGGAAGTAAGTGTAAATGTCAAAGAGGAGACTAAGTGGAAGGAGGAAAAAGCACACAAACACCCACCGGTAGTGAATGAGCACATGCTCGAAAACCTGCGACATGGTGTCTCGGGCACCCATCCTGCTCACTGCTGCACTAGCACTTCACCAATGACCAAACACAAACGGTTGAACGATTTGATTTGAGAAATTAAATAATGCTATTTCCCTTTCCAGAAATGCACAAACACTTCCGGTTAAGCACTTAATTGGCTGGTATTGTTTTCTTCTTTCAACTTGTCAAGTGGCTGCTTCCTTGCTAAGATATTTTCGAATAACGCTTTTCTACAAGTGTTCAATGTCAACGACCAAACAGTTCAGTTGCCTTCCCAGCAATTAATTACAATATTTTCATAACCATCATTATTAATCCCGGTGGTAGAGAGTTGGTGAGCGGAGCGACATAACCACTCTGCTCTCACACACACTCGCTCTCAACTCAACTCAGCTCAGCTCTTGTTCTCCACAGCCGAAGGAGCAGCTGCAGAAACAGGATTATTTTTAAATGCGTGCGGCAGGTATGGTCTTGGGAGAATGAATGAAGATCAGCAATAATAATAACTTCAATATTAAGCAGTTGGCCTAGTGTTGTCTTTTGCCTCGTTCATTGCACAATGTATGGAAATATAAAAAGAAACTTGGACTGACGGCGGGATCAACAACTTTAGCAGCAACGCTTGATGTTGATAAAGCCGTTGATATAGTGGCCGTGCAATGATTCTTCCTTGCCACTTTGCCATACACTACAGTTCGCCAACACAGCTAACATTCCAGTCTATCCAGTAATCCCATGCTTCAGAGTCCTGGCATACTATCTTATTGTGTAGGATATGATGATGATGATGATAAAACCTATAACTTTTTCCCTTTCACAGACAGCTCGTTTTTTTCGGTGCTGCCGCTGATCTAACTTGTATTGTAGTATAGTAGCAGCGATGATGATGCTTGCTACTTTAACACACTGGCATGATCAGTTACATTTTTTTGTCATGATGAAAAAAATGGAAATCACACCAAGACGTGCCAAGCCAACACTGCACTGCAGTAGGAATAACTTGAAAAGTAAGCAGTAGGTAACAGCGTCAACAGTCGGCTCGGCAGCAGCGACAGCATAAAAAAACCTTATTTTTTTATCATGGACTATTCAGCTATTCCGTTCTTCTGACGAAGCGAAACAGAGGAGCACCCACAACAACAACTCTACTCCACAACTGAGCAATGGTGCTGGCGCACACGTAATTCATCAACCACATGCTTCATCAGTACAAAAAAATATTTTAGGAAAAAATAGCCACATGCAAAAGACAAGCTTACCTTCTCAATAAAAAATTGCTGGAATAGGTTGGTGCTGCTGGTGTGTGTTTACAAAGGTTAGTTAGCCTCAAGTGGACTTGGGCCAATTTTGCTGCTGCAGCTTGTACAGTGAGTGAGTACCAGCAGCTATGCAATTGAATAACCTTCCCCTTTTCCTCGCTGACAAAAACTTTGGAAACTTGCCAAACAATGTGCACAGTATCCGGCTGTAGAGTGAAGGAAGACAGTCACAACAGTCACAAGACATTCTTAGCAGCAGTGTATATGTGGAGCTGTTGATGCCACTACTTGGCTAGTAGGCATATATATATACATGGAACATGATGATAAATATTGTATGATAATGCGTAAATTATTTTATGTAATAAATATTTTATAACTTTGTTGCTGCGCTCACTCTTTCATCAACTCGAGAATGAACTTGACGTCCATGATGATGACGTTGTTGGTAACGAGCAGTCAAAACGTTTCCCACAGAAAGAAACATTTCCTGTTTAGAACATATCATATGAATAAATCTCACATTGAGGAAGTTTTGAAATAAATCTGTTTAATCACTTGCTTGCAGACATTCTTTTAAAGAAATAATTATTTACGAAAAACATGTTATTCACATTTTATTATGAAATATCATATTTAATTTTTAAAAAAGAGTTTCTCCTGACTGTGCACATGCAGCAGCAGCATAAAGAATTAAATTAGAGAAAGAATTATTAGCCTTACATTGTTTTTTATTTTAATTTTCACAACGTAGTTTGCTCACATGGATGGTAATATCAATGAAGGAAAACTGCATCATCATCAGCATGGCTGGTTTTATCCTTGACCAAGCAAAGGAGGAAAATTGGAATGGAATTGAAAGACAATGTTACATTATGATTTAATTGCCCTATATTTCAGTTTGAATGCTTGCTTTCATCTAGAGTTTTCGGCCAACTTTGCATTTTCATGAATAATTCATTGAACAAAACCGTCAATACCGTCATTCAGCAACTCGCTGTGAGCATGGCACGAATACTGAGACTGACAACTTGTGAGAACTGATATTTGTACGAAAAGTGTGATTAATAATTTCCTTTGTATGCATTTCTACATGAACGTTTGTAGCACATTCCCATCTTCCACATTTTAAAAAAGTACCTTAGTTTACTCATCTTACATACATACCTACATACATACATACATGATCAATTCAAAACGAGGAGCGTTTTAATCTGCACCAATTTCTGTTGTCCCATAAACAGGTCTCCTTAAAGAGTTGCTTTGACCGCGATAATGATATGATGGCAAAAACTGCTTTTCACAATTTTCCTCATTATTAGTTGCAATGATGCACAATTATTTTGTGTGAAGTGTGTAAAGGACACTCTCGTGTACTTTGTAATACACGTGCTTCTCCATCACTTTTTAAACAAGATTTGCTTTTTTTAGCCCGTCTCCAATCAACCTGCATTTGCATGTTGCTTGGAGACGGGCATTTAGTTTTAACTAAATGATTGCAAATTTACTTGCTGTTATCTGACACAATGACAAAAGCGCAGCCTTAGCCCGTCCACCTGTTCACACTTTAAACATTGTTTCTTATCTCGCTTGTAATTTCCCTCTTCACGAGCGTATCTTCATTCCGATTTGGATGATAAGCCAGGTAAGTGAATGTTTGTGCCAAAATGTTTTTTAAAAATGTTTTCACTTTGAAGTACAAAGAACGTTTACCTACAATGCTTTTAATATTAAACTTACGAGGAAATGATACCAAGTGTTAACTTGATACAGCCGCGCCACCATACCTGGTGAATTTACCATGAAAAATTATGCCAAGTGACATATTCACTTTTTGTGAATGGCCTTTGTAACAGGTAAAATTAGTTTACGAAAGCATCAAAGCTTAAAAATTCTTATGGAATTTAACATGGAAAAACAAAAGTAAGTAGCACAGACTTTCTATTCTTTAATCTCAGCTCTTTACACGAAAAATTAACAATAACAAAAAACGTGATGGACGACCTTTCAAATGGTCCAGGGTCACCCTTGCAGTGGTACAGTTGGCGAAGGAATTTTTGCTGCGGTTTATCTGGAAGGCTAGATATCTGATTTTGAGCGCGCAGGTTTTTTTGGCATTGATAATTTTTTGTTAACTATAAGCGAAGCGAGGGAGGTCTTAACACAATTTTTCACGGTGAATTCACCAGGCACGGTGGGGAGGCTGTATTAACACTTGATGTTATTCCCTCGTTAGCGTTATGAGTGCTATTTGAAGTCATTTAAAGTACATACTTATAGAAAAGTCATCTTTGTAATATTATTAGTACTGTGTTCATTTATCATAACCATGCATAGTATATTTATTTTAAAAGTTTGTATTAATATTTGTGAATTGTGAATGCCTATGTGTGTCAAAATCTGGTATTTTAATTGTTGCTTGGTGAAATGCTCTTAAGAACAATGTTTTATAATGTTAATATATACTGGAACGTCGATATAACGGATGGTCAGGGGATATTTTTTAACGTAAATACGGTATAAGAATTAAGGATGTTCATTTATATTTTTTTAAACCTCCTTATGCCGGATATATACATTATAAAAAATAGGCACATGTATTTCTTGTTGGAATTTAAGTGCTCAACGTAAAGAAAATTAATTTGATTTTACCCAAGTATATATATTACAAGATGCAATTTAGCAGAAATTAGTCAGTTTTGGGGAATAAATTCAACATTATTTATTGTTTTTACTTTGTAAATTTAGTGACAAAACAAAATTCCCAAACATGTCCAAGTTTTTTGTATTGGGTAAATTCCCTACTTATTAATCACAAATTGCTTTAAACTTTGCTTCAATCTTTCTCCTTTTTCTTTTAAATATTATTTACTTTTGAAACTTGTACACCTAACTTCCTGGAAAACACACGTTGCACTTGATTCTTTTCCAATTCTATAATTAATAAACTTTCCTTGAGACTATTTCGAGTTTTCACGTTAACCCACACTTTCTGTTCAGTTCAAGTTTATGAATTTTCAATTTCGTAACATAAAGATTTATAAAACTAAACAATTAAAAACTGATTTAGATTAATCAATTGTGTAATTTGTGTGATGACTGCGGCGCAGATTTGTTGTAAAAGGGAAGCAGTGCTTTACTATTTATTCTAATCTTGGCGGTAATCTTTACTTTTTCTAATAGGCTGCAAAAAAATCCGCTACATCGAGGTAAAATTGCTGAAGGGAGCAGAAAAAACCTTCCATTAAGTCTAAGTTCCTTTATAACGAGGTCCGTTATTAAGGGGGCAAATAGCACAGAAAACACTACGGGGGAATATGAGTGTTCGGTATACAGAGGTACTTATACAGAGATCCGTCCTATTGTATCGTACTCTACTGTATACTTGTAATAAAATTTGGTCCGAGTATAAAACAGTCGGGTAATGTATGTATGTATGTAAATTGGTAACAGTCGGGTAATACACACTGGAAAATGTTTTACCTGTACCCTTTTCATAAGCCTTTCGGATTATATGTTTTCTAATCCTAATCCTATTTCTAAAAACTAATCTTTTTTAGTCGGGGTGGGAAACAGTCGGAGAAGTGAAATCTTCTCCGTCAGCAACTCGCTGTGAGCATGGCATGAATACTGAGACTGTAACCTGTGAACTGATACTTGTACTTGCAAAGTGTGAATAATCATGACTACGTTTGTAGCACATTCCCATCTTCCACATTTTAAAATAAAGTACTTTATTTTACACATCTTGCATATATGCATACATGACCAATTCAAAACCAGGAGCGTTTTTATGTAATCTGCACCAATTTCTATTGTCCCATAAACAGGTATCCTTAAAGAGTTGCTTTGACCGCTATAATGATATGATAGCAAAAACTGGCTGTCAAAAATTTTCCTCAATATTAGCTGCAATGATGCATAATTATTTTGTGTGAAGTGTGTAAAGGACACTCTCAATGTACTTTGTAATACACGTGCTTCTCCATCACTTTTTAAACATGATCTGCTTATTTTAGCCCGCCTCCAGTCAACCTACAAAACTAAATGATTGCAACTTTTTTGCCTGCTGTTATCTGACACAATGTCAACAGCCCCAGCCTGTCCACCTGTTCACACTTTAAACATTGTTTCTTATCTCGCTTGTAATATCCCTCTTCACGAGCGTATCGTCATTCCGATAAGGATGATAAGCCAGGTAAGCGAATGCTTGTGCCAAAATGTTTTTAAAACAATGTATGCTCAAGTGTCACTTTACTTGAAAGTCAAAATAAGAACGGGAACAGGGCAAGTATCTTTTCTCTCTGTCATGATGAGAATAGTTGATTAATTGTTTTATTTTGATAAATGACGATATGCATATTTAATTTTTGGACTTTTTTCCTATTTTCACTTTTTAGGTATACTGTATCTCTGGACAAGTGCCTTTTTCAATTTATACTTTTCAACAATTCAGCAAAATATTTGTAGAATTCAACAACAAACATGTTTCTTCTTTTGACTAACCTTGTAAACATAAAGCAAATTTTAAACAGTAATATAATTGCATGAAATGTACAATTCACATCATACATACAAAATTAACAAAAAAATGTAACAACAGCGAAATAACTAGTAATCTCTAATAACAATAATTACAATGACTGAACAATTAAGAAACAATGCGATTTTTGTACGTATGCGTGTGTGTGGTTTGCACACACTTGTTATAAAATTGTTTATCAAAAAACAACAATCGTGAATTTTTTTTTCTTTTTTCTTTACAAATTATCAAAGTCAATAAATTCACGCAGCGCAAGGGAGTCTGACTGCTGGCTAAACTCCAAATATTCTTCTTCAACAATGCTGTTGACTCCCATAAACTCTGCAGCGTAAATGTTGGTCTGGGTTGGGCTGGTGACTAGAAGCTGAGCACGATAAATACCATCCACGGTAAAGTCGGCTACCTCCAAACTCTTTCCGTTTTCTGAGGTAAACTGGTGCACCATACTCCATCCCGAAAGGCCCTTTGTTCAAGAGAATATAGAAGTGCCGGCATTTATTTCAACAACGAAATTATTAGTCGGGACATATTCGCAAAGAAAAAAACCGTGAGTAATGCGTCTACATACCTGGCGTTTGTACACTTGCACGTTGTTGGTAATGGATTGAGAGAGAACGTACAGAACCACCTCATTGGACGGTTTTAGCCATTGCAACTTGACGTCGACCGGATGACTTACTTCAAGAGTTTGCACCTTTTTGAACTGATGCGTTTCCAACGAATATCTAGAAACAAGGTTGGAATTGTGAATTTGAAATAAATCCCTTTATTTCTAAAACATTTAAAAAGGAATAGCTCTCTACCTGTAAACGAAAACGGATCCTTGATACTCAGTACCTGGTACTGCTCCCGATGCCACGGTCAAGAATGACTTTCCATTCTCAGTTGACAACGAGTCCAGACCAATTGCGTTGAAAACCGGAAGACAGTTTTGCTTAACAAACTGAATTGCAGAGTTTCCTTGCAGTTTGCTTCTTTTACGATGACTGTAGCTCCAAATTTCCAGGAGACCTTCCGGTTGTCCTTGTGCGCTTCTTGTTAAAATAGCTAGAAGCGTGGCATCTGGTACTGATGTGGTAGTTGAAGTAATCTAGTGGAAAGCAATTAAAAGGTTACAATAGAATGACATCATATTATATTTAATACAGTTGTTTTTGCCTAGGTAATACTTACTAAGCTGGGTGAATCCAAGTGAATTTCTTGAACCGTTTCCAGTGCGTCACTCGTACTGTCCATGCAGAATATTTTCACAGCACTATCCACTTCGTTTGCTACTTTAGTAGTGGCAGCCAGACAACTGGCTAGTCCGCTTACACCACCGTCTTTCCCTTGCCTCGGTACTGTAAAGCTATGCACGGATTTAAACTCATGGCTGTAGATAACCTGAGAAATGGCCTGTCTCATTCTCGCACTGCCAACGTCCACAGTTTTCAAAATGAACGTTTTGCTCAACTTGTCTGGCGTCTTGTTGATTTCAAAGCTTTGCACATTGTTTGTCGTTAAAATGTCCAAGTGAGCTTGTGCGGGTTTTTCATTTGCGTCGTTGTTTACAGCAAATGCAAACAGGTTACTGCTATCATGTGACAACTCGGCAACGTCCGTCACCCTTCCTTCCAGTTCTATACACATTTAAGCGAAAAAAAACGCCAGCAATGTTAAATAAGTTTCTTAATTTACACGAAAACATATATTTAGTTTATTCAAGCAATAATGGATCATCTTTTTCTCCTTTGGTATACTTACGCACTCGATTCCCAATCTGAAGTTGATAATAGTCCAGCACTGTACTGTAGGACCACCAATTCTCTGTCGTTATCAACTCAGACTTTTTGAAACCGATTGCAATGGCCGGATAGCCAACTTGACGAAGCACTTTTACATAGCTGGCGGCAACCTTTATAGTTTGTGTAAGCACAAAGTAGTCCAGGAAAACCGCTCTTTCTACAAAGATAACATTATTGAATCAGTTATAAAATTTAAGCTATATATTTACTGTTTTTATAATTAAAAAAACAGTTTGTCTTACTCTTTGAAACCTCCAGCATTCTTTTGGTCATGCTTAACAGTTTGGAGTATTGCTCATTTGCCTTAAAACCGTTGCTATGCACTTGGTCGTGAGCTCGGGTCATGGTATCCATCACTGCTGTTATATTTTGTCCTTGAATAAGCGCCTCGGTTGTCACCCTGTTTAGCACCACTGGTGCATTAAATACAATTTCTCCTCTGATTATAATCGGCTCCAAGTTTTCCTCATTGACATTTTCATTCTTGAAAACCTGCATGCCAAATTATTTTCTTTCCATTATTCATCCTTCTCATTTTATTGTTTTTAAAAAAAGAATCGATTTGTACTTACCATTTTGGAAATTGAGTCCTGAACGTTGATGTCATTCACCTTGCCCTTGAATTCTATTCCTGCAAGGGCATCCACCACCGTTTGCTTCGCCTTAAACTTTTGGGGTTTACTCTTTCTCTGCTTAATTTCTACCCGGTTGTGTATCACTTGATCCTGGTCTGTGGTTACCAACTGGTCCAAGTTGTATTTGACATCATCAACGAATCCCTCCACACTACATGAACAGTAGGTAGGTATAAATGTACACTTAAAAGCAGGCATCCTTAGCATTATTTAAAAAAAAATTAAATGTTGCCTTTTTACTTACATCACATTTTCAGTAGTTTCCAATGACTTAAATTCAACCGGGCCTGCAATGTCATACTTTCCCGTTTTCTTCACAGCGCCAGCATCCCACTCTCCCATGTTGACTCCATTGATAATTGTGTCTTTGGATAATACCACATTCTTTGCTTGTACAAGCTTCAACTGTTTTGGTGAGTGGACAACATTTTCCCCGGACACGGTCATTAAACTTTTCACATCAACAGAATTAATGTTTACGCTTTCATCATCGCCACCCAAACGAGTTACGATAAGATTGTCTGCATTTAGCTGCTCCGCTTTTATTTCCTGATCTTCAGTGTATCTCAGCACAGAGTTGTAAAAGTCTGCTAAATTAACATTGTTGAATTTCCCGTCATTTTCAAGGTTAAGAGATGCTGACGTGAGCTGTTCAATCTTTTTCACATTGCCAAGTGTAACTTCTCCCAGCCATTTCTGATTGCGAGTTTTGCTTGCGTAGTTGCTCTCCAGGTTTTTCAAATCAATTCCGTTCAGTTGAGCACCTTGCTCCATTGTTCCACCTTTTTGCAGGACCACCCTTCCAAATTTCACGGGGCTTTTCAAATCGACCTTCTTATCTTTGAACCACAACTCATTCAACATTTCGTCCCAGTTGTTGTTATTAACTGAGAAAGTGACGTCCGGTTCAGTTTCCAAGTCTAGATTGCCTTTTATCCTGAGGGAGGAGGAAGATGAAGGTAGAGACTCCGGAGCAGGATTTATCAATCTCGCAAAATTGGCAATGTCAAAACCAGGCATTTCTTTGACATTCAGGTTGCCTTTAATGGTAACTCCTTTCTGGAACGTGTTTTTTCCCGTGACAGTCTGAGGTTGAGCGCTGTTTTTTAATAGCACATCTTTCGACAAGTCAACACCATTTACGTTAATTCCATTGGGCATGGCTACTCCCGACTGGGTTGTTACTGGACTCTTGAAGTTAAGTAATAATGTGTCGTCCTCTAGCGTTTCATCCTGGTCAATTCTAACTATATCCTTAGATAACTGACGAATGTCCACGCCATTTACACTCGGAGCTTCAAGCATTTCTGCTGTGACTGCTTGGCCAAATTCCACCATGGTTTCCACAACCTGATTAGTCTGTGTCAATAGCCAGGCGTGACCCCATTCTGTACTCGGGATTTTATTTATACTACCTATAAATTCAACGCGGGACATGATCGCCCCTTGTTCAAACGAAAGGTTTACTCCATCCAGTTCAATAGTTTGCCCATCTTTCCGGATGATATCACCATACAGCGAATTCACATCGGTGGATGCCAGTGCGCCGTTGATTTCAGTTTTGTCTGTTACGGTAAGTGTGCTAAACTGCCAATTGTCCGCTGTTACTCTTTGTACTCCAAGTTGGTCCCCATTTGTTCTCAGTGTGTTTTTCAACTGCTCATTAATATCGATTCCATTAACGAGAGCAGTGACAACGTCGCCAGTGACGGTAACATCTCCAAGTGCCTTGAAAGGCTGGTTAAATGTGGTTTCTACTTCAACTGTTTGGTCGCCCTTTTTGAAAAGCACGTTGTCGAATGGAACCTTGTCCAAAACTGCGTTTGGACAGGAGGCTTGGTCCACGCGAAACTTGCCACCAAATGTCATCTCGTTCGTGATAGTTTGATCCGTGCCATTCAACAGTAGGGTTGGGAAAACTTGTAATAAATTTTCATTTTCTTGACTTCCTACTGCTGCTTTACCAAACAGGGCATTAGCTCCAACATCCTTGACAATATGAACAGGTCCAGTAAATTCCTTGGCTGCAGTAATCTCCAGCTGCGTGGACTCTTCACTGTTGATCACCCATTGATGAGGAAACACGCTATTCACTTTACCCCGAATATCGGAATTCCCCAAAACCTTCAGATTGTCAAAATGGAGGCTACAACTTCCTGGAAGTTTCTCAGCATCCGTTCTCGCACTGTTTTGGAGCACGTGTGTAACGTCAAAGTTGTTCTGTTTGAATGATGAAAATGAACTGTCCTCCTGTTTGACCAGTAGACCACCGTCAAATTGAACATGACCGGGAACATTTAAAATACCTTGAACTTTATTGTCAGCTAGCGTGATTTCCTGCTCATGAGACCAACCGGCAAGGTCAACATTGTCCACAAGTTGAGTTGCCTCAACGTTTTGAGTAAAGTGAATACTTTTTAGCCATTTTGACTTCACGTGCTGAACCTCTGTCGAATGACGCAGAAACAAATCCAGGTTATCCGTGTCCTCAAGAACATTCACGTTGTTCAACTTATTTTTAACAAAAAGCTTGTCAATGCTCGATGAACTAGTCAGTTTCATATTCTTCACGTTATACTCTTGCCCGTCTAGCTTGTGGAAGTTCAAGTTGACATCAAATTGACCATTAATGTTTGCATCTGCCGGGGTAATACTTTCCACCTCCAGGTTTTCAAAGTGCACTGGCTGTGTGAACGTTTGAGCACCACTTGCTGTCGTCGAAAATGTTGTGTAAATGGCATTTTTATATAGAGACTCAATATCCACTCCGTTTATGTTTCCCACGGCAACCTTTTGCATTTTCACACCTCCATTGACAAACGTCTTGTCCGCACTAATGGTTCCTCCAGAAAGGGAAACTGCGTCCTTGTACATGTTGAACAGGTCGACACCATTCAGAATGCGTGTATAAAGATTTGTAACTTTGGAGTCTGTTAGTTGCATCGTTGTTCCTGCAAACGACTGATTTCCTCGGTAAAGTAAAAATTGTGGGAAGGCGAACGACAATCCCGCAAAATCTCCATCAGTTTGAATTGCCTTGGTAACTTGCACTCCGGAGAGGAACTCATTATTTCCAGTGAAGATTTGTTTGGTTGAGGACGGTTGACGAAGCGCATAGTCACTTAGCAAACGCCCATTTAATGTTGTCAGGGTGGCATCTAAAGCGTAAAAAATAATAAATTCCTTTAAAATAATTTATTCAAACCGTTAGAAAATAATGTTTTTCTCTCTTGCCATTTGCAATAACTGCATCAGTAACAACGTTCCCCAACTCGTGGGGCTGATTGAGAAAAATGAGGTTGTCAAGATGATGGGCGACCGCAATGGAACCCATGCTGTCAGTCAGCTTCAACTGTTTTATGTCTAATTCTTGGTTTGCGTACATGACATTTTCCCTGAAGTGCACAATTGCTAAAAATGAAAATGTCAGAAAAATGTTCTTAAATTTTGCCTAAAGCATAATAATAATAATAAGAAACTTTAATTAACTCACAGTTAATTTCCTGCTGCTGCTTTCGATTAGTCCATACGACATTGTTAACGATTTCGCTGTGAAAAAGAGTCATTGTCTTCACCATTGTGTTGAAGTCGCCCTCAATAGTGGACAGTTCTTTGAATTTGTTGTGATCCAAACTCCTACCGCGTCCCAATTTTAGAGCCTAATCGTTTATATACCAAGTTAATCATTCTCTCTTTTTAGCATTTCTTTAAAAAACAAATCAAATTTTGCAATTAAACAAATTAAACAAATTATACAAGCTCTCCACTCACCCGTGATTTTAAATCTCCAATTTTCACCCCATTAACAAATTCGAGTTTTCCGTTGAGCATCAATCTCGTGTCGTTTTCCTTGGGTGCGGAGTTTAAACCATTTTCCAACAAAATCAGATTCTTCCCTCTCATTTGCTGGTTAGCTGCATTGCACCACGCCTCTACAGACGTTACCAACTTTCGGTGGTCGTTTCGAGTTTCAAAGGCCACCCCAAACATTCCATTTTCTACAAGCCCAGTAGTCGGAGTTGCCACAGCTACATGTAAAGATTTATAAAAGTAGTGTAGGGTTTACAAGAACACGACATTCATTTAAATTAACTTTTTTTAAAATTTGCTTAAGCAGCTTACTAAAGTACGTTTTCCCATCATTGCTGGCCGCATTGAATGGTCTTAAGCGGATAGAAAAGCGGGAGCTCTGCTGAAGCTGCTGCGCTTCAAATTGTTTTGAAAACGTTTGGACAAACGTCCAGCCATTGTACTGCAACAGACGAATACCGTGAAAGTCGGTGAAAGCAAGAAAAAACTTTGAGCCGTCCTTCACCGGAAGAAACTGGTTAGCGCCGTAGCTGTAAAAACTCTTAAATGGGAGAAAGCGCGTGCTGCCAAATTTCATGATGGTTGACTGAACCCAAAACTGTGGCTGACCATTTTCATCTATGTCACATAATAATAATGTCAAAAAATCAACAATACATAGTACAAACCTGTAAGATTAATTATAACTGATATAACTAATTACATGCACCCACCTCTCTTGCAGTTGTTTGCAATGGCAATAAAATGTTCTTGCCGACGCTCGTCCGCATTAGAAAAGGTAAAATGCCGAATATCCTTAGCTCCAAATGTTTGCACACGCTGAAAGCTGGCAAACCTGGACTCCTTGTGATGATACTTGAAAATCTCTGACTGAACACTAGTTGAGCCCGTGTCGTCTTGATAGTTTGCCACGGCCAAGTAGTCGTGCGAAAACATGGAGAAGTGCTGAACGCTCTGAGGATTGCTCGCTGGGAGTTGCGACACGTAGTCAAAGTAACCACCTTGCCATCGATACAACGGCACAAATACGCTATAACTTGTTTTGCCTGCGGCCGCGACCGTTTTTTCGGGCGCTAACGCCAAAAATATCTCATTTGCCTCCTCTCCCATTCCCGTCCAAAATGCACTGCTCTTTGCAAAGGGCAAGTGGATAGTTTGAGTTTTGTCGAGGGTGCTGTTGGACAAAATGAAGCGGTACAAGGTGGAACCTGTGTTAATCGTTTCCGTCGACCCTGCAACTTGTGGCTCATGATTTACTGTGGTAAACGCGTACAGGTCCCCCTTCATTTGTACAACGTCCACGGAAACGGCGTCGGGAGCCTTCTCATGAAACAACAAACGTTGCTCCAGGTTCTACACATTATGAAGATGAAAACAGGAAAGTAATAATTTATGGTGGATTTTGTAGCAATTCAGTTTGAAATTGTGTGTACCTTTTCATTTAATTGATACACTTTCACTTCCCGTTCTTCTTCCGCTGTCTCGATGGCAAACACAAATGTTTTGTCTTTGATACTCTGGCTGTTGATGTCGATTGCCGTCCTGGTGTCATAAAATTGAGGGCTAGCTCGATTCAGTGTTTTAATGACAAAGGTTCCTTCTGCAATGTCATTACAAATTTTTCTGTACATCCCTTTCTTTCAACGATAACGTTTTGCTGTATTTGTATATATTTTACCACTCTCATGATTCACAATCTTCCTCCGCGCCCTTGCCAAGTTGGAGTTGGCATCTTGGAAAATAACTGCTCGTTTCGATCGTTGTTGTGCTGCCGAATGGCTGCTACTACTGCCGTTTCTTTTTTTAGCACTCCACAACCTATCGCCAGCAGCATGCTCATTCCTTTCCTCCAAATGTGGATGCACTTGTTCCACAAGTCTTTTGTACCTTTTTACATACTTTTTTACATGGTGATTTGCTTTTCTCTGACTAATTTTGACTTGACCAACAGCAGCAGCAGCATGATCACCATTAAGCGTGCTAGTATTCAGTCTTTCAAAAGAAAATGGTGCTCTTGCTCCTTCCTCAGCAAACCGAAAATTTTCCAACTTGCTATCTAAATTAACTGTCACCACCAACTTATCCTTGCTGGATAACGTACTGCTGCTACTCCTTGTTCCAATCACCGGAAGCACAACAATGGCTATTGTAAAACTTACAAGAAGAGAAATACGTAAAGTGTTGCTAGTCTTGCTTTCGTTCTTTTTAAACTTTGTATTCTTCCCAATTATTCGTCTAGTTTGAGATAGCGACATGATCCCCGTGTTAGTTGTCACTTTGTGTGTAGCTGGTCTTTTCAGCTGAATAGACGTTTCAGCTTTTTGTGGTTGGCTACAATTAGTATTTTCCTTTTCATTTGGCCTTCTTTTCCCTACCCTCTAATTTAAGCATTTAACCGATTATATAATAAAGGAACAGGTAATATACAATTTAGCTTGTAATCTTTAAAAAAAATTTGGAATTATAAATTACAAATACAAAAATATATAGAAATGAGATCAAAAATAAAAATTTATCTGCTGAAAAATGTCAAAATAAAAATAAATTTAGGTAATCACACACTGGTCACAAAAGGGAAATTTCAAATTTTTACTAACAACAGATTTTTAATAATAATTTGTTTGCTGCAGAGGCCATTCATCCTTTTCGAGTTGGATCTCTGTATTATTTTCATCGTGTGTTAAACTTGGGAACAGGTAGCGGTAGGTTTTTAGAAGCAACAATTTCTTCATAAGTACCTATGTATCTATAACAGGGAAACATGAATCATGGTTGTGCTAGTTTTGCTTTATGTTTCTCTATTTTTTTGAAAGATGAAGACTACAGTACTTGCTACTTACTCACTTGGATCATTCATTTTACATGACCAATTGACCATACTATTTCCAAGAAGATGATAGCAACATAACATACACTACATCCCCTTCTACCGACAAATTTGATTGTCTATTTGCATCGACACGGTAATAATAATAATATCCATTAAACAAAAATTTGCATGATCAAGCTAGTAAGTAATATTCTTATTTTCTCTGTCGCCGACTAGCCGTAAGCCGCAGTTCGCTCTATTGAAGAAGAATCTATTGAGAGGCATTCTTATACATAATAGCGTCTCTGCAGAACAAAGACAAGTGTCAACGAAAGGGATACATGACATGATACAAAGCAGCAGTGAGCTTATAATTATACAAGTTCACAGCAATGTTGAATATTGAATGACAATAATAATAGTTGAAACTGAAAGTAATACTTGACAGTTCAATCCCAATTAGAATTTATCATTTCCTTACAAGCAAATCATACCTAATTCCAGGCTTTTATGAGGGAAACTTTACACTGGAAATTCCTATTCCTACTCAAATGAAGTGAGATAGAGATAACTACAAATATCCCATTTCTTGGCTGCTCTGCTATGCTGGTAGTAATGAAGTCGATTCAAATTTGTTAGTATGAAGCGTAGTATCTTTAATAATGCATTATATACTCTTATCCCGTCTCTCAAACCGGCAAAGAAGCAACTTGCATAAGTTATCTTCAAATCAAGCATACCTATTATTCGTACAACTCAGCGCGACGACGTTGGTGGTGTACGTTGACTGTGTAGACAATCTACCTTCTTTCCACCAAATAGAATCAAAAAACGAGCCCACGGCACATACTAATTAATAAAAATATTATTACTATATCTTCCGTTCATATTCCATATAGGTAGATAATTTCAATACATCCATTACAATAATTTTGTGTTTGTATGCAATGCAAAACAACACTAACTAAATAAGATATACAGTTACACCTTCAATAGCACAACGTTCGGTTATCTGTCGCAGTCGACTACTGCGACTGTGGCTCCCGACATTTCCAATAAAAAAAATCATGATGGCTTTTTCTGTTTTTGAATAGGTAATAATACTAAATAAATGAGAGTTGTAAGTTGTAGCTTGCAGCTCAGTAATATGTAGTATGAAAATAAGCGTAATTCTTCTTGAAGACGACGACGGCTGCTGCTGCTGCAATCAAAACTTGAGTTGTACCTGGACCGTCGTGTGGATCAAATATCTTTTTATGTGTTTGCTTGCATGCGAATAATTAACTGTGCCATCCCTTCCTTCTTTTAACTTTTCACTGCTGACATGAATGGTAACGACCAAATGTTTTATTATAGCTTATCCTCTAGTGAGACGACAGAGAGTGAACGGCTTAATAATATGATGGTACACATATAACGCTATAAAAATCGTTAGCATCGTTATATATAAAAAGCCCTAGTATTTTTACATTGAACAAATTGTTTAAAGTATGTGTATTTGTCAACTTTGACTTGTCTTCTGCAAATAAAAGCATTGCATTGCAATCGGAGGAGTAAAAAAAATTATTAGCATGATTCTTATGATGGTGATGACAACGAATGCTACGTGAAAGGTGAATATTATAGTGTGGACCTACCTACCTGTTCCTTTTGATTTTAAGTATAGAGAAAAAAGTATTGTCTTTTTTTACTCGGTAAATTAAGAAAGGAGTAGTTAGTTAGTGCTATTTTTGACGGTATACATAATAATACCCTGTTGTATTGTCCTCCTGCATGTTATTATTAGTTATGTATAAAAGTTGACAGCAATGCAACTTTGGGTGTGGTAGAGAGTACTGACAAGAAGTTCCAACCAGACAGTTTTTGCAAAGTTGAATGCACAGATTGAAATTTTCAAAAGTGCCAGAAAATGGTAAAATAAATTTGCTTAGTTGGTGACGTGGAAGCTTTGTTGAAAGTTAAAATTTGAAATAAAGGTTTACTTTGTTTTGTTTTGTTTTTTTGGGTAGAATTTTTTTGGCTTTGGTGCTGCTCCCGAGATTGAGATACTTCTCGATGGGGAGGAAAAGAGGAAAACTGCTGAAATCAAGACGGAGGATGGGAAAAAAGAGCGACATTTGCTGTATTACGATGGGGAGACTGTATCAGGTCAGGTGAAAATTACGCTGAGAAGAGCCGGCTCCAAGCAAGAGCACCAAGGAATTCGAGTTGAAATTATTGGTCAAATTGAGATGTACTATGACCGGGGGAACCCGTTCACCTTCCTCAGCTTGTGCAAGGACCTTGCAAGACCTGGCGAGCTGTTGCAGCATCAGCTGTTCAATTTTGAGTTTCATAAGGTTTCCAAGCCTTTTGAGTCGTACACTGGATCCAACTGCAAGTTGAAGTATGTACTTTTAACTAGAGTTTGGGCTACTGGAATGAACTAGTCATAGCTTTGATTATCTCTTCTTTCAGGTATTTCATTCGCGTGTCCATTATGAAGCGACTTACAGACATTATCAAGGAACGTGAGATGGTGGTGCACACACTCGCCCAGTATCCGGATTTGAACAGCAGCATCAAGATGGAGGTAGGCATTGAGGACTGTCTTCATATTGAATTTGAGTACAATCGGTCCAAGTACCACCTGAAGGATGTGATTGTGGGGAAGATCTACTTCCTGCTTGTTCGCATCAAAATAAAGAACATGGAGCTGGCAATCATCAAACGAGAAACTACCGGTTCTGGTGACGAAAGCTATACAATAATAATTATCATCTGGTTCAGTAAAAGTCTGAACCATTTTCTTATAAATTGGTCAGTGAGATAATAAACATATCATTTTTTTGTGTGGAAAGGTCCGAACATGCTCAATGAGAACGAGACCATTGCCAAATATGAAATAATGGATGGTGCGCCAGTGCGCGGCGAAAGTATTCCAATAAGGCTGTTCTTGGCGGGTTTCGACCTCACTCCTACTTTTCGGGACGTGAATAGAAAGTTCTCTGTTCGCTACTACGTAAGAAAGCAGCTTTTCCAAAACTAGCTTGATGTATTACCAGCAATTGCCAGAGCATTTAAATGAGTTATGGTAGTTTTTGCTAATCTGTCTCTGTTCATTATCATGGTAATTACCCCGACTTCGATTATTGAATATTAACAGATAAATTTAGTCCTGGTGGACGAGGAGGAAAGGCGTTACTTTAAGCAACAGGTGAGGCAGTTCTTAATAGGAAAGACACACAGCGTTGAAAGTTACATTTTAATTGAGATAAAAGAGACAAACACAAATTAATTTTGCTTTGCAGGAGATTGTGTTGTATCGAAAAGTTGACAAGCCAAAAAAGACATTCCAGGCAAGTCTTCAGCAGCAGTACAGGGAAATGCAAAACCCAAATGCACAGGTGCTTCCTTCCACATCAGCCGCAAGTATTGCAAAGAGTGACGGTAGCAAAGTTTCTGCTGAAGCGACTACGAGTGATTCTGTCAGTCCTTCCACTTCTGCCCAGGCAATGGCCAATGATTATGAAGCTAAACGCGAACAGGTTGCTGAGGAAAATGACAAGGAAATGGCTCAGAGTATGGCTGCGATGACAATAAGTAATGACAATAGGAATAAAACAAATGCAGAAGCTGAGTCCACTGACATGAGTGACATGAACCTCAATCGCGAAAACGATGCTAAGGAGCAAGAGAAATCTGATGTTGTACAGGAGACAAGGGAAAATTACGAAAAATTAGAGCATGATAATGATGACAACGGCAATCAGCCGCACGACAAGAAAGCTACTTTCTCTGATGTTGTCTTGTCTGCAGGTCTTTCGCTGACTCTATCTGGTGATGATTCCGATGATGATATGCCTACATTAACTGGGTCAATTTGCCAAGCTGAAATTCACAATGTGTCCGACGAGTTGGCAGTTGACGCTGCGGGGGAAAAGTACGAGAATGAAAAGTTTACAGGGGACGGCGACGGAAAATGTGAAGGAAATGTTGGCAAGGAGGAGTAGTTGATAGTTGTTAATACTACTGCTGTTTTTATGAAAATTGAGAACTTTATCTTCAAAATTAAGTAATGATTCATACAGTATGCAAAAGTTATCTTCTCAAGTTATCACTTCAAATTTTCTGAAATGTTTCATTTATTATTATTATTACAATAAAGTTGAGTAACTATGTAAATAGAGAATAGAAAGTGTGTAAATTATTAGCTACTTAGGATTATTCCTAGCAGAAAATAAAATTTTGTAAAATCAAATTATTATTCAGTTACTCAATGCTCGTCTTATTTTTACAAAAATGCACAGTTATTGTTTCAAATAATATTTTATGGTTCAATGCAATCTACTTCTACTAACTGCTGCAGCGAATTCGCTGTACAGAAATAAATACTAATTTTACTAATACTCACTTTGATGTCATCGTGAGCGGAGTCGTACTTGGGCTGTTGGGGCAAGTAGGTGTCAAGTTGAACAAAAAACAGTAGGAAGGGAGTAGGAAGACTGACCCTGGCGGATATTTTGCACAATCGATAGAGCAACTCTTATGAAGTGCTGATTGTTGAGAAAAAATACAAATGATCAGTTAATTAATCAAGGTAATTGAAATATTGAATGCTGAAATATCTTACTATCTCCATAAATGGTTCTTTCCAGACGTTGTGTGGGCACCGACGATGATAATAAACCGGAACTCATTGTCAACAGCAGTACTAAAACATGCATTTCAAGCATAGTTATAATGGTAATATGCTGCTTCAAAACAAGATTTTCAATTAAATGTTAGTTTAGCACACTTAAAAAAATAAATGTAAGTTATTAAATTCTGTAAAGACAGTATTCGAAAAAAGATTTTTTGTTCAGATCCAACTGCTTGACACAAAGAATGTAAAATCTTGTTTGATGATGGAAAGTAAAAATGTGAAACTTTTATACTGCAACTTGTGAAATTCTAATTTCAAATTTCGTTTTCAAGCATGCATAAAACTACAGAATACCATTTCCAGAATGATAAAGTTGATTTGCATGCAGAATGCAATGGCGGCAATAAAACAACAAAGTATGTCAGTAATCCGGCATTAAATTACTTTGCTTTTGCTCTTATTTTACATAATATTGCATTAGAAAAATTGGGTTGTACAGGTAAAATACACGTTTCTTTGTGCAGAGTAGTTCATGTGCGAGTCGAGGTTTAAACCAGCTATAAACATTTTTAATTTGCAGAAGATCCTATAAAATTTGAAAAGTAAAATCTGCGTAAACCTAAAAATAGTTTAATATCAAAACAATATTTGGGCTTTTAAAAAATATATAAATGTATCAAAATATATCGTTCATGGGATTGCCTCACAATTTACTATGCATTGTATTTATTGATTTGAGGGTAGCACTTAAAATTTAGAAACACGCATTTTAAAATTTCAAAAATGGATTTAATTGATTCAGCTTTTATAGCCAAGGGCTTTACTGCATCAAACATATTAAATATTATCTTTTGTGTCATTATAGCAGATCATCGAAAATCCAAAACAAACTACTTACTTGTTATATTTCTGCGAGTTTGAGTTTGTTTGTTTGTCACTACTAGTTTCCCATTTCACTACTACAAATAACGCACATATTATGATGCCATATACTATTTCATGATTTTATTGCTCTGAAAAATAAATGCAGTTACATAAAATTGTAACGAAATTGCAATTTTTATTGCGTTCAGCATACTACAATCGCAGAGCGAATTTAGCACCTAATATGTAAAAAATCTGTATACTTTTGTTATTCTGCCTGTTTGTTAGAAAGTATGTGCAATCCGATGCAATTATGCTTGTTAAAAATAGGCTAGGTCGAGACTTATTGTTGGTAAGATGAAAAAACAGTACAATTGTTGTTGGATAAACACATTGTTGGTGGATGCCGTGGACGTAAATTTAAGAGTACTCATTGTAGTAGTAAAACTGCTTTTTCTTCATACGATTTTAAAAAGTATACACAATTTAATCTTCTGCAATGCCAAATACACTTTATTTATTCATTTGTCCAAATAATTTGAGTGTCAATCCATGAAAAACAATATAATTTTTATTACAAATCAGAAGTCATACTTTTTTCAAATTTAGTTTACCCATCTGGATCAGTATCATTAGCACATGAGCACGCCAGGTTCGCAGGTTGTTGTTGTTGTAGGGAAGGTGGTCGATGTTGCAGAATTGTTATTGCCAAGACAATTTGGATTTAAAATCAAGCAGTGAATCGGAAGCAGCTTCACTCCTGCTGAAGACAGTCGTTCTTTGCAAATGATTTGACATCTCTGAATAGCCATGGCTATTAGACCTATTTTTTTAAAAAAAAAGGATCATCAATAATTATTTAACGTATGAATATAATAGATAAATAATAGATATTTAAAAGCTTAAAGTTATTACTAAATGTTTTTCCATTTCGTTGGGCCAAAGTTGCCGAACCAAAGCCGAATAGGAATACCGCTAGAATACAATAATACAGTTTCAACATGATAATAATACTTTATATTTTATCAAAAAATAAAGACCAATTTCTGAGTAGATCTAATTTGCATTTAGTTTGTGTAACGCTTTTGATGAGAAAGTACCAAGTGCACATTGATGAGAATTCGGGATCGCTTTTTATACCAATTTTCTCAACCCATTAATAGCAATGTACACAATATTCAACTCGTAAACTAACTCCAGTTTTTTTTAATATCAGAAAATACTTTTTTTGTACTTGACGGGAAAACAGGAATTGGCTTTGATGAAACTAGCAAGAATGACTGCAATTTAGCATTCGGCCCATTAAAAGTTATTATTACCATCATGTTTGTAACTGTAGGAAATACATCTGTCTTTTTAATATTTAGTAAGCAAAAAAAGAACCGTAAGTAATTGTTTAGTGTGATCGAGAGTTAAAATGTATTTTTTGGAAATACCAGCTACAAATTTTGTTTTGCTTCCGACGCGACTGTTAAATTGATTATTAGTACTTTGTGCTTTAGAAAGTTGGTCAAGGTTCGGTAAACATTCGAGATAATTTAATAATTGTGCATTCATGACTTTATTGAGCTGATGAATAATTTATTACATTTTATTCAACTTGTAATATGACAAGATAAGATTTTAATGGTAGTATATAACCGTTGCAATTTATAAGTTTGAATTGGGACGGTAGTTCCGGTGGGCTTCCAACTGTTCCCTGATCAATCTTCCCAACTCGGGATGTACGTGACTAAACTGCTTGACGACACGATCCTGTAAAAATCCCTGAGCTCCTTTAAGATGCCCTGCTATGTTGGAAGCAAGTCGTTGTCGCTCATCCGACTTGAGCACCTTTTGCCAAAACAAGGTCGGCTGAGAGAAATTGTCGCTGTCGGCAGTGTTATATCTTTGAACATCTCCTGCAAGCCTGAAAGTGGATGAAGCTGCTGATTCTGTCAGTTGCGGACCTGCAAAGCTGTTAGGAAAGTAGTTGGGTGCACCGCCCTACAAACATGCATACATGACAAATATGAATTACATGAAAAACACTATAAGTTGCGCAAACATTATATTTTAGGAACGCACCTGTTGAGTATCTTGACTCATAAAACCATCCCTTGAATAATTTCTCATTTTAATGGTTCTCAACGGGCAGTTGACCGGAATTTGAGCATAGTTTGGTCCCAAACGATGTCTTTGAGTGTCCGTATAAGAGAAGAGTCTAGCTTGGAGCATTTTATCAGGTGACGCTTCAATTCCCGGAACCATGTTGGCTGGACTAAACGCCAACTGTTCTACTTCGGCAAAGTAATTGTACGGGTTGCGATCCAAGACAACGCGACCAACAGGAATCAATGGAAACTCTGACTGTGGCCATATTTTCGTCAAGTCAAATGGATTCCATTTGAACTTTTCTGCTTGGTCAAATGTCATCACTTGAATGTACATACTCCACGAGGGATACCGTTGATCAGCAATGGCATTGTACAAGTCATGAATGGAGTAATCAGGATCATCTGCAGACAAATGATGGGCCTTTTCCGCAGGCAAGCACTTGATTCCTTGGTCGGTTTTTAGGTGGAATTTACAATAAACAGCGTTTTTTTCCTCGTTCACCAGTTTAAATGTGTGAGAGCCATAGCCGTTCATATGACGGTAACCATCAGGAATTCCACGATCTGAGAAAAGGAAGCAAACTTGGTGTGTGGTCTCAGGACGAAGACTGATGAAATCCCAGAACATGTCTGCATCCTTCAGGTGAGTTTGTGGATTACGCTTTTGCGTGTGAATAAAGCTGGGAAAATTTAAAAAAAAGTAATCACCATCAATTGTTCTTTGCCAAAATCTATGTTTGTACAGCATGATGGTGCGCTGTTATTACCTTGGGAACAAAATTGGATCCCTAAGAAAGAAAATGGGTGTATTGTTTCCAACAAGATCCCAATTGCCATCCTCCGTGTAGAACTTCATGGCAAATCCTCGGGGGTCTCTAACAGTATCTGCAGAACCACTTTCTCCTCCAACGGTAGAGAAACGAATGGCAACATTGGTTCGTTGGCCAAGTTTTTGAAAAACCTTAGCTTTGCAGTATTTTGAAATGTCATGGGTGACTTCAAAATAGCCGAAAGCCGCTGTAAATATTAAAATTGACAATTAAAATTTGCTTTTATGAAATGCAAAGTTTGCTGCAAAGATTGTAGATTTTATTGCATACCAGCTCCTTTAGCGTGGACCTATAAACCGACAAGTAAATTAATACTTTTAGCGAGATAATTTTAATTGTTTTCTATCAGCATTTTACGTATTATAATCATTATGCTTTTTTACCACTCGCTCTGGAATCCTTTCCCGATCAAAATGAGCCAAATGCTCAACTAGATTGGTATCCTGAAGAAGAATGGGTCCACGCTCCCCAACAGTTTGAGATGTGGTCAAGGATGCGTATGGACATCCATGCGTGTTCACAGCTCGATCAGGCCTCTGCGCAACAGAAACATAATGCAAATATAATTAACAATTTGTAATTAACTAAAACTCCCTAGTGTACTCTAGTGCATTTTAAAGAACATACTGGATTCCTGGATTTCCAGTGGGTCATTTGATCCGCTGCTTTGTCTCGACCCGTCATTTTCTGTTCAGAAAGCAATGTAACGATCTCTAAATAAAAATATTTTTTCCAAAAAATTTATTTATTTTTACTGCTAACAACCAGCTGAAAACAATAAAAACCATTCACGCAATGTCCAGCACAAATCAACTAAACCACCTTCTGCTACTGACTGACTGAGAGCAACACAGAGAATAATGATGACGATGGGAACTGCTGCTTTTGACAGCGCAGCGCAGTGTTGCCACAAGTTGTCCGCATATCAAAAGCATATCAAAGTCGCAAGTTGAAAAAGAGGCTTAAGTACGAGGTTCATCAATCAGCTCATACTCATATCTATCATGGGAAGATACGCCAGAAAATAATCATTCACACACTCTTACCAAAATTGAAATTATACATAGAGGAAAGCTTATACTTATATGCACGATATATTATTATTATTATCGCGTTTATCATGCGACCCGTGGAAAACTACCAAAATATTTATTTATCGATATGCCAGTGCTTTATACGATCTCCAATCAATTAAATGCACTTTCTGACTTTTGAGCTTTTATTTTCATAGCAGCAAAAGAGCACACACACTGATAAATACAAATAAAAAGTTGTAAACAACTTGTCCTCTTATCCAGTCACAAACAGTCAACCAAACTCATTTTCATAATGAGCAAAATAGACATACATACATACCTACATATTCTCATTGTCAGTTTGTTTTTTTTTACTTTTTATTTATCTATTCTATAAATACACAGCGTTTCATGCATTCCATCTCATCAAACTAAAATGTGTGTGTTTGTGCGGCGTATCATTAAAGTGCCCTTTATGAATAAGTGGTGTGACCAGTCATTGGTCACTGTTGATAACCAATGTATTCTGCTAGTAAATAAAACTGTTGAAAAAACTGACTCTATGCTGAACAGCAAGCTGTGTAGTCGTTATTTCGACTGGAGAAGGTTATTTGTTGCCATGAAAAAAAATATTGACTAATTTTCAGTGGGAATTTGCAGGTTGCATTTATTGAAGCGGGTTATTTTTCGTGGGGCAACGTATCTCATGTTATGCCTTTTCATATATATCATGCATAATGATAAGCTCAATACGAATTTTATTGGAATATAGTATAGTAGTGATGAGATAACATCATCATGACAAAGTTGCTAGTTTACTCCGCGTGGTAACAAATGTTCTCTTTTCTATCAGTCAAAGTTTCTAGCACTTTAATTCATGTTGAATCCAATCCAGCGTTTAGTTGCTACAAGAATGTAACGACGATCTGACAAATGGAATGAACAAAAGAACTTTATCGCAAACTGAATTTCTGTCACGGGAACATCCAAAAAGCATATTCAGCAATGTCGGCTCTTATATGACTAGAATATTTTACAACTTATTTTTAAAATGTCATGATAAAGTATATGGCAGTGTGTGTTCACGCAAAAAATATGAACAAATTAATTATTTTTTTAGGCGCATATGCATAGCCCCACTGATGGTAGGCAATATTACTCAGCAAAGCATATTAAACTTTAGTTTGGCATCCGCATGCTGTGAAGATAATTTTGTTAGTATGCTTATCTTGTAAGATGATGATGATGATGATTCACAAAAGTTTGGCTTTCATCCTTCTGAGGATGTCTAATTCATTGCTAATGTCGGTCTACCAAATAACATTTATAATTGCATTCATTTTTAGGTTTGGCATTAGCTGGGAGTATCCAATAGCTGGGGTACCTACATATACATATTAGCAGTTGACAGACGGTGATGCCATGAAAAAGAATGGGAAAGTAGATGAATTAAATATGATATAATTATATGATGAGTCAAGCATGCCAACAGCAACTTCATTATAGATAATGATAACAAGTATGTAAGTTGGCATAGCTTGAAGTTTAAAGGAGGCAAACTAGTGCACATTTTCAAGTGCCATTTGATTTATTCAAAGATATTTGTAAAGCTTCTCTAGATAATCTTCCAACCAAATTAGAATACTGTCCCACCACCACTCTTACAATAATTATATTTACCCCTGTAAAGGCAAACAGTTTATCTTGTATATTTTTTTCATTTTTATTAATTTAAAGAAACAATTTAATGAGGAATGCAGCAACGGTCTTCCGACACGAATTTTTCTGAAGCTTTTATCTTCCTCTCCGCAGCGGACGCATACTTTCAAGACGACACAGCAGCCTTTAGCATGTCCCCAAACTCTTGGTTAACTTGTGCAAAGTTGTTGACAGCACGATTGCGAATGGCCTCAGTGGTATTCTTCATGTGTCCAGCCAGATTTGCAACCAAACGTTTTCTACCCTCGGCGTCCAGTGTTTTACGCCAGAACAAGTCAACTTGAGAGTAGTTGTCTTCATCTCCAGTGTCCTCTCGGACCACATCTCCACTCAACTGGAAATTTGATTGGATAGCAGATGGGCATTCGTGTGACATAATCACCATCAACAATTGCTCTTTGCAAGCTTATCTGGTTACGTTTGCATAGCATATAGTAGTGCGCCGCTATTATTATTATTGTTACTACCTTGGGAACAAAATGGGATCCCTGAGAAAGAAAATGGGTGTATTATTTCCAACAAGATCCCAGTTGCCATCGTCCGTGTAGAACTTCATGGCAAATCCTCGGGGATCCCGAACCGTGTCCGCAGATCCACTTTCTCCCCCAACAGTGGAAAACCGGATGGCGCACGGGGTTCTCTTTCCAACCTTCTCGAAAATACGGGCTTTCGTATATTTCGTGATGTCATGTTGGATTTCCAGGTAGCCAAAAGCAGCTGCAACAAATACAAAAACATACATTAGGTATGCTTATTAACACAGGCTTTTACGTGTGTTTAATACCATTCTTATTTACTGTTTACGCTGACGTGACTATATCAATGATAAATGACCTTTCACTAGCGCGGAATCCTACCGTAAATTTATCATCAAAATCATGTTTGTTCTTCTTTCATAATCAATTTTTTTTGTACACAATATGCCATCCACCATTATACTGACGACTACAAACGACGACAAAGTTCCTTTGACAAAAGTTGCAAAGAAAAAAAATATTACTAGCAGCGCAGCAGCAGCACCTACACAATCCATCCATCTACTTTGTTTCCTTGCTTTTCTCCTGAGGCGTAATTCATTTTGTGCAACGTCGTTTCTAACAGGTAGACAGGAGGACAGATAGTTGACTGTCGGTCGTTCTGAAAACTGAAAGGCTTTTTAAAAATCCTTTCTGCTGTTCATCCCATTCATTTATTCTCTTCTCTACAACAAGAGCTTAGCTGCTGCTGCAGAATGAAGCGTTTTAGCCAAAAATGATTTATTACCAATAAACTAAAGTATTACTACTAACTAGCGACATAGAATGAAAGTATAGTAAAGGAATGCGTGTACGTAAGACTTGTGTCTACCCACAACAGTCACCTTTTCTCGCCTCTTCTCTTCTAGTAAAAAAAACGACATTCTTCGTCGTCATACATACAACTTACAAAAGCACACATATTACTTAACGTGCCAGGAGAAAAAAAATCATTATGTTATTTTTTTTTCTCTTTTTCATATCGTCAAGAAGTTTTCAATTCAAAAACTTCTCCCTTTCCTTTCCCATCCAACTACCTATTGCATGCCATTATCATCATCATAACATCCACAAGATATCTTATGATGATGACAAGCACAAAAAAAGCCTTTATATGCATAGCATTATTAAAGGCGAGTTATTATTATTATTATTATTTAATGCTGCTATAGCTGCAAGAAGAAGTGCAGTGATTGACTGCGAGTGCCTTTGTGCTGTCGGGGCCAATGAACCTCTTCTTCGATCATGCTGTTGTAAAATAGTAAATAGTAAAAAGTAATGAGGATATGTGTTCAAAAAAATATGCAAGTTATCTATCCATCTCCCTCTGTTCCGTCTTAACTGTCGGTTTGTCTGCACATATGAATGTACGTATGTATATGTAAGTATTATATTATTATTATTATAATATGCTCATTCGTCTATAGATGATTTTGGCAGTGGTGGTGTAGGCAAGGCAATGAAAGAAACTTTTCTACTTTTTGCATGCAATCATAAAGGAGTGAGGTGTTAAAACAAGAAAAATATAAAAAGGAAGCCAACAAGCCAAGCCACATTTTCTTGGTGGTGGTAGTGGTGATGTGATGTGATGATGAGATGGTGGTGGTGGTATAGTGGCTACACAGTAAATGACTTAGTGTGGCTTTAAAAGTAGTAGAAACAAAAAAATAATAAAACGTTAAATTTAGTGTTCACGACAGACAACGACAAAGATGAGATGAGGACGATTATGTAGCGTTTGAATTTGTTTTGGTAAGGTAAACGGAGTAAACAAAATGGAGGACGAGATGAGTATGAGAGAGAGAGAGAGATGAGAGGACACGAAAAATGATAATTTCGTAGGTGACTTTCAGTTTTATGTTGATCGTGTCTGAATTAATAAATAATTAATAACGTGTGAATAAAAGTCGCGATGCCATTTATAATGCAAACATAAATTTCTTTTGAACGTCGGGGTGAAATGACTAGGTTGAATCCCTGGGATTCAATTATTATTTTGCATTTCTTTTTTTTTGTACGAAAAATCTCATCATCATCATTCTTCCTTCCTTTGTTGTTGTGACTGTGTACCTAATCATCATCATCACTGTTGGGATTCTTTTTTTAACTAAAAACAGTACTCAGATTCTGAGAATCACACGTGTGTGCTACAGAGTCTCGTTGAAAAGGGATTATAAAAATTTCTTACACGGTCTCTATAACAACACGCTGTCGTTCATGCTTTTACAAGCTACTGAAAAGCTCTAAAAACACAACTGTCAAACTCTGTCAAATCCTGCCTGCTCCAATTAAAAAAAAAACTTGAGACAAGTGATTTTATATCCCAGAGATAGACAAAATAAATACTACACCACCACAATCACAACGTGTCATGTGCAAGTCATCATTATCATCATCATCATCATGAAAAGGACAAACATCATTCAAGAAACTGATTACATAGAAATAAATACACACAAAAAAAATCATTGATGAGTTCAGAGTTATTTTAGCAAATTACGCCATAAATCTTGAAAAGTAAATGGGGCCAAAAAATAAGCACAGAAAATACAGTACAAAGTAATTAAACTCTTTTTTTGTGATACTTGCATAGAGAAGCTGTGACTTTTGATTATAATAAAGTATTTTATAACGAAAGTTTTAAACGTAAATTGTGTTGTGTCACTTGAAATATTAAATAATAATATTAATATGTGCCATGTTCCCTAACTATTATATATGGTGTCGTTGAAAAATATTTTTTCAAGTAAAAAAACCGTGACTACTTCAGTGAAGCGTATTATATTACAATAATCATAAAATTGTGTCTCAACAGGAAGCCGCAAGTTAATTACTGGCTAACTGAGCATGGATTAGTTTAATGAATAATTTTAATGTACACAACAAACATACACCACATCCCTGCCGCGGGGTCGTTATCGTTGGAGCGGCGCAAGAGACGGTTCAAAAAATTAAAGAGACAGAGAGAGAGAGAGAGAGAGAGAGAGAGACAAACAACATTATCTCAACTTTCATTTTTGATAATTCTGTGAATATAATTATGACTTATTGTTAATGTATACAAATGGGCTGCTGTGCACTTGTGTGCAATTCAGCAAAACTCTGAGCTCTTCACCGACTGCGACTACTGCTACAATGACAGATAATAATAATAATGAACAAAGAGATTGATGATAGTCCACCCACTACGCTCGTCGTCATTGAATTATGTCATTCTGCATTCAACTGAAGAGCCTTCAATCTCGCTTCATTATTCTTTTGTTCTGCTCTCTGTCGGGATGAGAGCAGGGATTATTTTGATTACCTACAGTACAATGCACTGGGCTGCCAGCACACCAGCAAATTGCATTATTTGTGAAGGATTCGACATGCACTTGATGTCAGTCTTACTGTATTTGAGTAGGCATTGCAATATAATGTCAACACCAAAAAACAAAATAGCTATTAAGTTTTCTAACAAAAAATACTTTACCTGCTCCTTTTGCATGAACCACACGTTCCGGAATTCGTTCTCGGTCAAAAGCTGCCAAATGCTCGATCAGATTGGTATCCTGCAGAAGAATGTTGCCCGACTTGCCTACCGTCAGGGATGTCGTCAAGCTTGCCACAGGACATCCATGTGCATTTACCGCACGATCAGAGTTCTTTAATTTTAACATTTTAAAAAGTCATGTAAAACTTTAGATTTAACCAAACGACGATGCTTACAATTTACAAAAAAGAATATCCATTCATTCAACATGAAGTACGCTTTTGTGACATGTGACATACTCTAAAGCCTGTCGTGAATAGAATAGAATATGTCCCGTTTTAAATTTTAAACCAATGCAATGTAATGCTGCTCTGCTCCATAATTACATATTATATATTTCTAGCATGACAAACAAACAATTATGCACACCTGCTTTTTTATTCCCTTATTGGTTGTCAGATTAAAATTGTCAATTTGAAATCATTACACAATTCTTGGTGACGGATATAACGGAGCAAATTGAAAATGGTTTGTCCCTCACTTCCTTTTTTGAAAGTATGTATGTATATGTGTACAGCAGTGGCGATTGGCGATGATGACATTTACGGCAATGCAGATTACCACATCTATAGGGAAAGGCACAAAAGCCCATGCAAAAACCGGCATGCAATTTAAATTATGTACCAGTAGCATTTTTTTTGTAGATGCCGTCCGTCCCCCCATAAATGTTTACAACTGTACATACACTACTGTCAATTTAATCTAATCCTATCACGTCATCATCATTAAATGCGTTTTTTCTAGGTATTTTGTTTTTCTCACCTGACTGAACGAATGTGTCTAGTAAATTGAATGAACTATCCTTCATACTTACACAGACGGCACTGTTTTTTATTGGAGAGGCCTAAGCGCTAACAAGATTAGGTATGCAAAAGTTTACACAATTAATATGCGAGCGCTGTCTAAATATTCTCTAGAATTTTCTGTTTGCATCACGATAAAGATGCAGTAAAAAAATTAGGTATGTGTCTTTTTTAGTTGCTGCTCCTGCAAACACCTACCTACCCTAATATACGCAAGTGCTTACCACCACCCGAGTCATTCAAATCAAGCACTTTGTTTGCTAATCGGAACCAGTAATCGTGTAGAAACGAGTTGGCAGATATTTAAACTTTTCATTTTCATTTCTGTCTCTGTGTCTGTGCTGCTGCTGCTGGAGAAACTCACAGCGACGGGATCAAGTAGGAAAAATGAAATAAACAAGTTTTTATCGTCACTTGAAATAGCACTTGAAAGGCAACCAAACAACCTTTTCCTTTCTCAAGGTTATATCGAAGCCATTGGTGGTGTGGTGGTGGTGGTGGGTGCTACAAAATCTTTGAGAATGACCATCTGCAAAGATGATGCTATGAATACTACTTATTAAAAATTGGCTACACTAAATCTTATAATGCGTTTCATTTCCAAAAAACTAAAGAAAATGTTTTCCTCCGCAAAAACAAAAACTGACAATATTTTGGTAACAACAAACAAACAACTAAACTATGTAATTACACTAAATTAAAAAATTAAATTCTTACGTCACTTGTCTTCTGCCAGTCCACAAGCTGGTCATTTGCCTTGTCCCTGGAGCTCATGATGACTTACTGTGTTGTAAACTATTTTTTTCAGAATAAATGCTTTAAATTGCCCCAAATCTGGGTAAAACTGTCGTTATTTTTTTTGAAGCGTGAGACTGTTGCAAGTTGGTAAACGTAGGCTAGTAGTAGTAGTAGTAACCTGGCACTATTGGAGACTGCACAGCTTTCTTGTCGACAGCTTCACCGTAAATGAAGGTGCTTGACATTCTCTCTTCGAATATCTATCTATCTACCTGTTTGGTTGTTTGGTCGGTAAGGTGATGGCAATGTTATTGGTGTTGTTGCTGTTGTTGTTGTTACTGTTGCTGCTGCTGCGGCTGCAGCAGCTATTAAAGCAGGTTTGTCTACGAATATGTTTTAATATGTGGAGATAATATAATATTATTGCATTTATTTCGCAGAGAGTGTTCGTTCGTGCACTCTTCTGTGCGCGCAACTCATTGGTGTTTTAGTTTTTAATCTACTGACTGACGACGATATGCATATAGTATACAGGTTCAACAACGTGACCACGGATGTGGGCAAAAACCTGCAAATATCTATGCAGTATGTGTTTTTCTAGTGTCAGTCTTCGTATCCTTTGACTTTCATTGAGCTCTAGTATAAATTGCATTGTTAGATGTAAACTAATATATAACTAATATCTTTCTGGTATACGAACAAGATAGATATAACAAACGGAATGATTATTGCTACGAAGGGAAAAGCAAGAGTTCGCGAGCGCTTTTATGCTTTTTACTAGTTTTTTTAATTTGTCTAGTAGTTTTCTGGATGTGAGTACACCTGATATTAGACCGCATTTTTTTACCTATTATCCACTAGAAAATTGACACTCTACCAGAAGATTGCGGGCGTTGTATGAAAATAAGTTATCAAAAAGGGATATTTGAAAAAATATATTTTTTTGGAATTATCACCGTTACAAAAGTGTTCGCTTATTCGTAGCGTCTGTTACGCTATTGTGTATGTAGGAGAAAAGTCCTGATTCTTTTCAAAAGTACTGATAACGGTACTTTTTATGATGATACTGTAGAAAAGTTTTTTAAAAATCAATGTGTTCTTATACCACGTTACTTATTTATTGACATGCTTTACCACGGTTCATGTTGGTGGTGGTGTAAAGAGATACAATGACGTAACAGTTGAATTGAAAATATTCAGCCAATCCTTTAAAAAAGCTGCATTGCATTGTCATCTGTTAATACATAGTTGCACAATGTATGGAGTTTTTAATTTGTTTGAAGTTTGCGGAAATTAAATAAAAATTCAGTTTACAACACAACTTTTAACTTTTTTGTCAATGACAGCAACACGAGTTGTAGTGAAGATAAAAGTATTTAAATGTACCCCATTTAACAAGCTGGTCATCTTATCTTTTGAGATTTAAAGTAGATGACCATCATGTTGACATGATGTTCTTATTGTACTGAGGCTGATACACAATTTTATATTGCGGCCAATAAAAATTTGTAGTTTACTTATCAAAGTAAATTATGAACCTTCTGATTGCCTCATTTCAGAATTCACAAACGTGCACTTTTCCCACAATTTACAACCAACCAACCTGCTGCGCTGGTATAATCTCGGGTTGAGAATATTGCACAAAATGTAAAAAAAATACATTCTGTCATTCATTACCTTTGTAAAACTTTTTAAAAACATTTTAAAACTCAATATTACCCTTGCCAAAACTCTAATTACTAATAAAAATGAAATAGTTATATAGCTTCATCATTAACGATATACAGTGAGATGTGCAAATGTCGTTTCATTATTTGTTGACTATGCTCTGCTCTACTAAACTTTTTTTAGCATTCCATAACGAAAAATAAATTATTCCATTTACAAATGCACTTTGTGTTCATTTACATTAGGTACGGAGCTCGTAATAGGATTGTTATTATAATTGTGTGTAAAATTTGCAAAATTGTGCATTTTTTCTATCAGCCAAAACGACCAAAGTTACTTTCATTTTCATTCAACTGCATAATACGCTACAAATATGTGTACAGAAAGCAAAATCCATTTAAATTTGCAAAAAAATAAATGTTTTTGCAGACGTGATCCCTAAAATATAATATACCAAAGCATGTGCTGTGTTTTATGGCTGTCGACATTGGGAAAGTATACAGTTGCTGTAAAGTCATTATTAGAATTCGACATGCTCTTGATTAATACTACAAAAGCAAATGTTATGTAGTATTTACAACATAACATGAAATGATAACATCTACCATGATAAACACCCACACATCCATGTTGTTAAACTAACAAAGCTGATAAAGCAAAAGTTTGTAGTATTGAGCAAAACACTTAATATTTAAAATCTTCAGATATTATGCTTTTATTATAATTTTATTACATGTACAATAGTGGTAAACCAGGTACTGTGGTAATTAACTAAAATAATAATAATAATAATAATAAATTGGTAAACAAGCTGTTATAAAAGGTTGTGGCAACCAGCAACATTTTTATAAACAAAAATGCTGTGATGATGATAATAATAATAATATTACAGAAATTGGATTGTTATTTTTTTTACATACGTCAAGTAAAGTAAAGTAATAATAATAAATTATTCCTATTTTTGCATTTACAAAATAAGATGCGTGATGTGCTATGATAATATATTATGCTTGTAAATGCATGCGCATTTTTTATTTTATTTTATTAGTATAAAATGTCATGGCAACGACAAACAAAATGTGTGTACTCTATATTGTTTTAACAGTCAGTCATAAAAATTGATGGCATTCGTAGCTTTAGCATACATATTACGTACAATTAGTTCTATCCGCGTGTTTCTTTTGTTCTGTTTAATGCAAATCCTCTTTTTGACTGTCTTGTTTCAATTTCGTGCACTGGCTGACAGTTGCAAGTTTTGAAATCAAAATCATATCCGCTGCTGCACGTTTTTGTATTCTGACAAGTACACTGACACGTTGAATGATCCCAAATGCGATTGCCCGGATTGTCCACACAAGCGTTGTATGCGGCTTCGTTTTGACACACGCAAGAGCATTGATTCTCCTCGTACTTGTGAAGATGACTTTTGCAGTGCTGCAAATCAATAATAATAATAATAATAATGAATTTATCGATATTATAAAACACTGTTTTTAACAACTGAAACTGCTAAATAGATATGCTCATGTGTAACCTCTTTCTTCGTTTTGCATTTGCATTTACAGCTTTTGTGCTTTTCCACTTCCACAGTGGACGTATTTACAAGCTGAAGCTGAGGATGAGCCCCGCTGCTGTCACCATCGTAACCAAGTAGAGTTACCTGATTTGAAGAAAACAATAGTAGTTTTGAGAACATTTTGAGAAAATGCTCAAGTCCGTCTCTGTAAAGTACTTCAAAATTTTTGAAACAAATTGAAATAACTCACGGTAAATTTAACTTTTTCTACTTCATCTGCCTCACATACTGTAAGATCTGACAAGCAGCATCCGCCACATCTATCATATATTAATTATTTCACAAAATTTTACTGCATAAGATATCAAGTATTCGCTGCTGCTCATTTGTGATATTTTTTTTATATGGGTTGCTAGCTGTTGGCTCACCGTTCCACTTTCAAACATTTGGGAATAACAAGCATGCTAGGGTCAACTCCAAGTGCGTTGAGTGGCACAGGAACTGTTGAAACTTCAGGCGTGCACGATGGCAACGCAATGCTGTTTTTTGGTTGCCTTTCTTTCACAAAGTCAACGTTTAGTCTTGTCCTCGTCTCCGGAATGGGGCCAGATCTTCCTGGAAAAAAATTATGAATAAATAAATAAATAAATAATGAATAATGACCATGTTTACACTTTAATTTAATTAATGTGCAAATAACTTAATAGATATCTGGGAAAACAAGCGAACAAAGTTGTGTCACTGACGTAAACGAGGGAAAAATCTTGGTTGCGCCACACTTTACTTTTATCATCTATGATAATGATAACCTAGTTGAACCGTATAAGTTGAAGTTTATTTCTTGGAAATTGTGACAGATAAAAGATTTCTTGGAGAAGGAGCGCCGTAAAAGTGTAAAAAAAATACTCATTATGATAATAATGAGTAAGGCGTCACATTCAGGAAAAATAATCAACAACTATATAGGCACGTCATTAGAAATTGTCCAGTTCAAATTAAACATTGTTGTTCGTGACATTTGCAAAAGCCACAAAAAATTATATGAATTATATTATGTTTTTTTTGAAGAAATGTTCAGTTGCGTGATTTCAAATGAGTTATTATTAGTTTGAATATTCCCATGGACTTTGCAACAAAATGAGATTCCAAGAAGTAGGCATTGTTGCGTGCATATTAATAATAATAATTACCTATAATAGTCTAATAAACATTTCACTAATGCTACCTTGCACACCATTATATGGAAATCTTAAGGCTGGTTCGTTTTCTCTTGGCGGACTGACGACCACTTTTTCTGCGAAAAAAAAAACAAAAAGCCCAAAAAAATTATACAAAGAAAACGGAACAAGCTCTGCATTTTGGCAGACAGACAATAGCCACTAAACTACAAGGTACTTTTTTTAATCCTCCTTGTTGACACATTACCATTTTTTTCATCAAGAATAGGCTTTCCATCAGGACCCGCCAGATACTCTTCGTACGTCTTGTCATCTTTCACCACCTTTGTGTTTTTCACGTAGTTTTGAAAAAATGACGCGACATTGGGTTCTGCACCAAATGTTATTAGAGCTTTGGACGGAATCCTTTTCCACTGCTTTGTGCCTTCCTCGGCGTGCTGCTCCGTTTCATTCTTTTTCTGCTGCTGTTCCGGCGGAGGAAAGTATTCATCCATAGGAAATGTGATTTCTGACGAGTCTCCTACATGATGTGGCTCATTATCAAAACTACTGTCGCTATCATCATCCTCCTCATCACTGTCACTCTGATGCACTCCATTTTTCATTCCACTGGACGAAATCATGCGTCCGCTCGTTTCTCTGTTTCTGCTAGCACCATCCACACTTCTGCTGCTGTTAATGGAACGCTGCTGGTGCTCCGAATGCACCAACTGACAGGAAAACACACCCACCAACACAATGATAATTACTAAAGCACTCTTCATTGTTTTGCACCGCCTCAATATTATGTAAAATGTCCGCAAGGAATGCACAATAACTCGGTCAGTCAAGACGATGATGATGACCTTCAAAGCACAACAGTTTGTGTGTCTTTAAAATACTAAACCAGTCTATTATTTTAGCTTGCTAGGCGACCTTCCTCATCCATCAAGTCGCCACTTGTAGTTCCCAATAGTTCCCATCACTCACTGTGCTTGCGCTTGTGGTGCTGGCTGACGTCTTGCTGCGAACCCTACTACTACTCGCTAAAAAAACTATGAAAACAAAAGAAGAATTCGCAACGCC
This sequence comes from Sinhomidia bicolor, assembly GCA_027743785.1. NCBI lineage: Eukaryota > Metazoa > Arthropoda > Collembola > Entomobryomorpha > Entomobryidae > Sinhomidia > Sinhomidia bicolor. Next base: position 1,817 of record JAHZMT010002073.1, on the reverse strand, counting down.
AATTAATAATAATACTAATCATCACAGTAATTGTGAAACATGACGGAGTAACGTGGAGAATGGAATGGCACTCAAGACTTGAGTCTCAAGATGAAGAAGCGTTCAGATGATAAGAAAATTGAAGACTGACCGACAACGAAAGAAGAAAAAAAGACCAGCCAGCGCAACAGCACCAGCCGCTGGTCGCAGTGCTAAATTTATCATGGCAAAAACAGCAAAAATCTTAATGATACATACTATCAAGCTATATGAAGAAGCATTAAAAATTATAATGGAAACGTTTCCTCCAATTCCTTCTATGCACGTATATGACATGAGTACACACAACAGCAGACAGACACGCTTGCGTGATCCGATCCCAGTCATCAGCAATGTTCATAGTTCATAGTTTATGTATCAATTTATGCACATGTACCTGCTGCTGGTGCTACTACTACGGCTTTCGTCGCTATTCATGTTTTTTTTCTTAACTGTCTATTTAGAATCAGTGCGCGAGTATTCTTTATAATTTGATGTCTTCAGAATAAAGAAGATAAAATATAGACACATACATCAACATCATATTATTATTATTACATGCATGCATGCGTAGTGCTCAAGTAGGAGTTTGCGAAATTCATCCAGTTCAGTTTACTGATGCCATGCCACCACCACCTACACCAACTGTCCTGCTACTGCAACATTACTACTACTTACTAGTAATGTCTTTTGTATTTTTGAAGCTAGTACCATTAGCTATTTTATGGTACTCTCTTCAGGTGACATGCGAGTCAGTTGTACAAATCTTTATACTAATTCCATTTCTCAACTTTTCTTTCTTGTCGTTGTGTACTGGCATTTGGAACGTTTACCTTGTGAAAAAAACTAAACTTAAACTAATTCGCTTATTCATCCATTCCATAGTCATACTTCACTGATGATGATTTAGAATTTTTTTTCATTCTGTTTTCCATTCTCAGCTTACGACTACGATATTTATCTCTGTCAGTTTACCATCAACGATAGATAATCCTCCACAGCATCATCATCATCACCAACAAACGGTGGTGGTGGTAAAGCAGAAGGATATTTCAAGGTAACCATATTCTCACACAAAGTGTGGGTGGATAGATGGATGGATGTTGGTGGAAACATCTTTTTTGTATGTATGTATGTATTAATAAGAAATTGACGCTGTTTATTGTTGTTGTGTGTGAGATAACAGTCTGAGAAGGGAAAATTTCTTTAAAGAATATTGTAAATACTGCCGTATAATTGTAGATGAAAATAATTTTTTTTGCCATATCATGCATTTACATTGTCCAATTGTAGTAGTGCTGGCTGCAAAATATATGCTTAAAGCCAGTTTTAAAACGGATAAACTCCATGTGAATATTGCGACAGTGTTAAAAGCTAAGTTTGTACGTTCAGCTATATATCAGTAGTAATAATATCGTAATATGATGTTACTTAATACAGTATCCAGTATTATACCGTCATTCTTTTATAAACTTCAATGCATTCAAAGTCATTTATATGGCTACTGTGTTTTATTAGGTTTCTTACCCTAATCACCATCACAATAGAACAAAAAATTGAATTTCAACGGAATTGAGAAATTGACACACAATATATTATTATTACTATTATTTGTTTTGCTGTGTACTTTTAGCTACAAGCTTACTTAAAATATTCATTACTATTATTGCTGGGATTTTTCAGTGACATCATCGGCATGGGGTATAATCAGAGGGTTGTAGAATCATGATCACATTATTATAGTTTATTCCCTACCTTTGTTCTGGTTAGTTAGCTAACAGGATGATGAGGTAGCAGAG
>JAHZMT010002072.1:0-17978 GCA_027743785.1 Sinhomidia bicolor | reverse complement strand
CCCTTTTTTTTCTTGTGAAACTAACTTCTTTAACATACCACACAATACATACATACACAATAATATACATTGAACAAGTTTGTAAATATATTGTAACTGTATACTTACCTATAAGCAGCGTAAAAGTGGCATGGTGCAATAATATATACAAAAAATTCTTCCAAGCAAAACGAGGGGCATCGATTACACCATAAACGACTTTCATTTTTACCCTTGAATGAGAGCCTAGTGCATGAAACTTGCTGGCTGCTATCATTATTATCATATATACAAGCTTTGTTCGACTCCTACTACTACTACTACTGTTACTACACTTTTTGGACAAACATTTAGCATAAATATATTTTAATAATTTTCATGCACCTTCAACCTTATCATAATTTTACTGTTCTAGAAAAACACTGTGCCTGTATGTGCTACTTTGAGATAGGAATACAAAAAGGGTCAAAACTTGATGCAAAATACCATTTTCTTATTTCGTTTCAATTTTCCAAGTACTCAGCGATTTAGCTCTGATGAAATCTAAAATTTAAGGTTGTATTTTTATTCTATTTATTCCTTCCCATTGAAACTTGATATAGGTGATGATATTATACGGCTTGACATAATAAGGTATAACCTTTGACGTTTCCGTTTTCTCTTTTCACAACGAAAGAATAGGAGAAAAAGAAAACTTGATAAAAAAAACGTGTGGTGTAATAGTATCATATCAACTTGAAAACATACCAGCCCAGACGTACTGGTTGATGGGCTACTTATCTGCTTCAGGGATCAGTATACCATTAAGAAACTATAGAAGTTAAAGTGAAAGTACAGAAAACACATATATGTATATAGTATGTCAGCTTAGAAAAAATATAGCATGCACATTTGCAGCAAATGTATATATTTATGTAGCATTGCATCAACAACTCTACGACTATGAGCGAACGGGAGTGTAAAAAAAATTTTTTTGGTGCTACTTTCGTCCCGGTTTATCAGGAATCCGGAACGAACGAAAAAAGTAGTAAAGATGGGCATAACAATCATACCCATACGAAAACTGAGGAAGGGGAAAAGGAAAGATACCGCAAAATGCAGTGTATTGTGTATGTTATATAATATAATAGGTTGCATGCATATCACATTATAGCCAATGTACATGCATGCAAGTAAAAAAAAAAGAGCAGCAGCAGCAATGGCAATAGCAGATTTTTATTCCGTTCCGTTTGATGCGTCCATCCATTCAATTTCTCTTTCTATTTTTCCGTTTCCCTCTTCCCTCTAGCAAAGCATTTTTTTCCAAACTAAAGTATTCTACTAGCCTGTTATTTTTTGGTGTACAAAAAAAGCAGCAGCGAGTTGTCTGCCACCACTGCTTTATCAAATGACAGTTCCTTATTACACAACGTATGTATATACATACATACATATACCTATGCAAACATATATTTTCTTGTAACGTGTCTATCTTGACAAAAAGGATGTTGAGTTGTCGTACTCGTCCTCTCTTCTCTTGTCGCAAGTTGTTGTTTGTCGTTGTAATATTATTAACATACAACGAACGATGAGAGAGTGTGGTTTTTTAGCCAGCTACTTTCCCCCATTTATAACGTTAAATGAAACGAAATGTTCATACCCGTTTTTTTCTACCAGCTTTCCTCCAAGCAAAAGAAAGTTTGGTTTTACCGGTGGTGGTTGTATTCAAATTATCATTTTAAAGATTCTTTCACAGTCATCTTTCTCAACTTTTTTTTCTCTTTCTCATTCGTACGCGGGAATGGTGAAGATGTATACCGAAATAGTAGTGATGGTGGTTTTAAATGCGTTGAATTGAAAAGTAAGCGAATGCAATGACAAGAACAAGCGTTTCCACTGTATGACAAGATGTTTCGTTTAGTACTACTACTACTACTACAAGAACAACAACTGTTGTTTAGCGTGTGTGTGTGGCAAGTTGCACACAATAGAAAGGCAAACAAAATATATTTACACAAAACTAACATTTGCATGATCATCAGCATCAAGATGATGGTAAGTATAGATGTTTGGATGAATGCATTTTGTTTTGATATAAAGATTTGGTGTTGTTGTTGTGTAGGGTTTCTGGCTTGATGACTGTGCATAATGTGTACGCAAGCAGGCATGGCATGAAAGAACATTTTTTTCTATTATAATGATAACAAAATGGTAATACCTTTAATACTGCGTGCTGCTGAGGAAAAAGTCATTTACACTTTTGAAGTTGTCTGGTTGTATGATATGAGTGCATATATACAATCCATCCGTGTATGCACATAGACTCCTGGCAGGAGGAATTGCATTGTTTAGTCATCCTCTTTTATTTCATCACATAAAATCACAAAATACTTTGCCAAGAGAAAATGAGAAGAGAACTGCTGATGCTGATGAGAAGTATAAAAAGGGAAAATAGGTTTTGAGCGTTTTGAACAGCGAGCAAGTGTGGATAGCTGGAGCTGTAGGATGCCTGTCTGTCGGATATGATAAGAAAATAGAGGTTGGTTGCAAGTGTGGATGGTTAATAGGAGAGTGTTCATGAGTAGGAGTGAAGTAAGTATATATGTCTCTAAAAACTGGATTCATGGTATTACGGTGGTGGTGATGCGGGTTATGTATATCGGTGCAATAACTTTTCAGACATTTTCAGTGTTGGTTGCATAATACTTATAATAGCTAAGCACTTTTGGTGTGTGTATGAAATTGAGAGTGCAGTATGTTAACATAGAGTAAAAGTGCACATGGAGTACAGTCTACGTACAGAAGCATAACAAGATGGTTAAGTAGCAAGCTCTTTTAGCTGGAAATTAATCCATTCGTTTTTATGACTATTTTGTATGAGTCACTCATGCTATAAAATGAAGGGGAGCAGAGAAAGAAAGAAAGAGAGAGAGAGAGGAGAACAGTAATAATAGGAAAGCACTTGATAGTCAAATAGATCTGGAGGTTGCGTTTTGTCCCTATGTCGGTTGATAGCAGTGGAGCAAAAATGCATAATATTGTCGATAACCCACACACACACACACTAAAGCACAAGCTGCTGACTGAGGATACCAAAAAGGGGAAATTTTATTTTCCTCTTGTGTTTAAATGAAGAACAAGAGCGTAGAGGTTAGATACAAGTCTCATTGTCAAGTCAAGTTCATTCAGAGGAGGTTCTCTCTAAAGTTGCTCGGTGGGTGAGTCTTTTGTTTTGTTTTAAGCAAGCAAGGCACAGCTTGTAAAAAATGCCGGTATACGCAGATAAACAAAATGATCGTGTACGGGACTGTTTCTACAAATCTATTTTGCTATTTTCACAAAACTCGATTTTGTCTGTATTTCGAACTAAAAATATAAGATAAGTAGAAAGATAAAAATATAAGTAGAAAAAATGAATAAAGCACGCAACTAATTTAATAATTTTGCCATATAAAATGTTTTATATTAAAATTTAATCATGCATTTTGCAAAGTAAATATAATAGAGGTTTTTTTGTACAATACAAATTTTCTGGTCTCACTTTTCTTGTATGTAAAAGCCTTATAACTGTAACATCACCACCACCAACGTCAACATTTTTTAAAAAGAATAAACACCTTCCTACATGACTACTACTACGACCACTCTACTATGTGCACAATTTCACAAGTGTTTTTTTATAATAATTATTTTCAGCATTAGAAATGTTACATGGAGTAAGATGAAGCGTAGTTGTACTCTAACCTTTAGAAAATGCTAAATCTGTTTAACCTTTCAAGACTTTCTCAACCACAACCTCCTTTCCGAACTTTTATCCCTTTGTATAATATGCCCGTGTAGGTTGTATCTTTGAAACAGTTATGCTGGTGTGTATGCATAATTCTTTGGAGAATGTCATGGGTTAATAGTACTTTGTATGCCTAAACCATATTTACGGCGTATTCTGCTGATTTCTTTTATAATTTCTAATATAATGTACACACGACATATAACTTTACAGTGTAGCATAAAATTTAATCAGGACCACAACCCACTTTATTAAATTTGTTTGAACCTTTGGCATTTTGAACGCTTTGTACACAGATGATTAAAAAGTACACATGAAAATTATCAAGTAATACCAGTAACCGACAATATCATGTTACGTAACACGATGTTTATTTTTATTTCCCTGTTGTAATTTTCTCAATCTTTTTTTCTGGTCAGGTGTAGCCATCAACTCGTCCCAAGGTGCAGATGACTTTTACTTTCTAAAACCTGGCGGTGTAAATGACTTTTGGAGTAGCAGCTTAATCGGTAGTGGTAGCGTCTCATCCTCATCAGATATAGTCGGCATTAATGACGGAGGCTTCAAAAAGACCGTTCTTGACGGTGAAAAGCATGTAACCTTAGAGTGTGCCGTGTCGGATACAAGGGACATTCAATACCACTGGATGTTAAATGGAAAACGGGTGGATAACACAACAAGAAGACATCAAATTGGACCAAATCTTTACTTTGCTCGAATTATCCGCGAGCACGACTCTGGAGAGTTTGCCTGTATCGCTGTCAATTCAAGTTCAGGTTTCTCACTAACGAGCCCAAGGATCTCACTCAACATTGTCTGTAAGTTAACCTGTCCACATTCTACTTGTCTTGTATAAACTATATACATTTATATAGGTATATACTGCATATTTCGAGTAATTTCTTTAGTAAAAAAGTCTATTTGCTATTGCTACCCATGTATGCATGTAAGGTTTTTATTTGAGGAAATGTGATCGTCACCAGAATTTTCTAGATTCTATATCTCTGCTTGCTTGGCTTGTAGCTCATCCCCTTGAAAAACGTACAAGGTTGAATAGAAATAATATTTCTGGCAATTTTTTAAACTTTCTATTTCATATATACCTAAGTCAGATACACAAACGTCATTGGTTAAGATGGATATATGTGTGTAGTTCATTTATTGCCAGTACTACGGTTTCACTTCTTGTTAACTCTGCTCAATTTTCTCTCGTCAATCATCCTTAAACACGATAAATTGAGTCTTTGTCTTTTTCTCTGAATGTGACATGTGTCCTGTCCTCCAAGTCCGCAGCCAAATTGACGACGACTAGTCGTGGCTGAGAAATACGATACGACGATTGCTCCAAAATACACATCTCCATATAAGAGTTTTACGCAGAGAAAGTCAATTGCCTGCAGACTTTTCTGTGGGGCTTAAGTTGCTTTCTCAGCTTTTCTCTTTTTTGAGTTTCTCTTTCCTTTCGTTTTTTTCTTACCACTGCGTAAAATTCTATAAACGTTGCGACTTTGATAACTTTCAACATAAAAGGTTGAAAATATATCTATAGTCATTTTATTTCACAAGCAAAGTGGATTTTATTTTATTATTAGATTCCAGTCTAAGTTTTTGACTACAGCAATTTGCCTTACAGAATCAAGTTTATTGTATGTAATCTGGTTGATTAAATCATGTTAACAATTATTATATTTGAAACAGGGATGGTAGTATCTGATATCCTATATTGTCAGAAACAGAACTGATCAAAAGGCTCGTAATTTTTGTTGTTGTATGATTGAATTAATGATTCTTTAGAAAAAACATCAAAGTCTTTTCCAGCAACAATCTCGCGAAAAGTTTTGCTAATTGAAGTTTCAAGGGATTTCGTATTTGACTTAAGTTTTAAAGAAAACAAAGGAATTTTATTTTCATTGATCAACAAAATAAGCTTTTGAAAATACATTGATTCTTCTTATGGCTCGATTGATGATAAACAAAAAAGGCAAGAATCAAAATCATTCAGAAAGTGAACATCCATTTCAGCAACTCATTATTATTGCTTCTACATTTTCTATTACTAACGACCTTTTCAAAATATTTTGTGACATGGTTTGTTGCTCTGTGGAACTGATAAATTAGTTAATAAGTATTTTCTTACTGCTTTGCTACCAAAAATGATTTACTTTAAGTACTTTATTTAGACTGTACCTGCAAGGACCAGAAGCACTAAAATAAGCTAGTTTAGATATCGAAAAATTCGTGTAAATTTTGTTAGGTCTGTATGTAAATCGTAACAACAAATAAATGTTTAAAATTAGATTTTCTGTGTACCAGCCAAGAAAACTACGAATGTAAAGTCTCTTTCATTCGACTTGTATAACAAAGCCAACATGATGCATAGTAGAAATATCTGGAAGATTCTTCTCTATTTCGTTAATGTACAATTCGATTACGTTCCAACAACCCTAATTGATTGTACAAATGCATTTTCCTTCTTGAATCCAAGAAGAAGAACGTTTTCTTGATTTGAGAAAACTTCTTCAAGCAGTCTTGCTGTAGTAAGCGGTAGATAATATCAAGGTTTATTCGACAGAGAAAGTAAACACGCGGTAATTAAGACCGTGTATCCTATTTGTTTTTCATACATAATATTTGGCAAGAACTTTCCAGTTTACCGTGACTTTTTCAAATCTAAGAGCTATGATATATATAATACATGCCTATGACTATACTATGACGGGTACCTTTTTGAAGAAAATTGAAGTAAAGTAATAATTTACTTGGAAAAGTTTATTTTACGCTTTATTTCAAAAATGAAAATGACAGAAGCAATGCGTACCGCATTTCATTTTGTTACTTCTTCTAATAGGTAGTGATGATCGATAAATAATGCTGAAATGAAATAATTAAAAACGTATAATTAAAATAAGTAAAATTGGTACATAAACCATAACGTTTTCTTACAAGAATACTGACAACAACAAGTAATCCGTTTTTCTTTGCCTTTTCTGCTTTGCCAAAATAATCTGTTTTATGTTATGTCAGTTGGTCAGCTATAAATTAGGTAGTTTGATATATTGCAAAAAATAATTAAATCGCATCAAATCAATGTATTGACCTAGTAAACCAAAAAAAAAACTATCCTACAAAGGAAAAAATAAATGACTGTCAAACACATTAAGTTTTTACAAGAACATAAAAGAATTCACATGACCTAGTAAACCAAAAAAAACTATCCTACAAAGGAAAAAATAAATGACTGTCAAACACATTAAGTTTTTACAAGAACATAAAAGAATTCACAAACAATTTACCTACCTTGTTTACTTTGAAACACAAGTCTTCACATGAATCATTGAAACTCCAGTTCGATACATGTTCCTCTTCACTGGATTAGATTAACTATTATTATTGTATTATTTATGCCTATATATATATATATATGACTTTTTATGTTTCTTGTTTACTCTTTATAAACTTTTTTATGCTTTCTCATGTGTATGCTTAGTGTTTTTTTCTTTTGTGTAGAAGCATAGCATAGCATGCAACTATTTTAAGTAAGTGTCTTAGGAGAATAGCTATTTACGTATTTTGTTACATACACAAAGCTAAAAATCTCATTGTTTTGTAAATTTATGGGTTGTGCTGGGAGTGGAAGTGGTTGTAAATCGTAAGAAATGGGCCATCCACTTACACAATACATCTTCCTGGTGGTAGAGAGTGTTCCTTTTTCTCTAGGATAAACGTACAACTTCTTAAAGGAAGGATACATGGGTGGCAGTGGTTCTTCTCTAGAACAAAGTTGAACATGTCATTAATGGGCATCACATCAGCTACTAGCACTACTACTACTTCTTTTTCTTCAGCAAACATTGTTCTGTTCTACCACTAGAACAAGCAAAAAGGGATACAACAACACAAGAAGCAGTCCATTACAAAGACTGTACACCACTTCCAATAAATTTTTTAAACCATGACGAAGAGGAGGAAAAGCATTTTGACTCGAAAACAGATTCCCATAAAACGTTTAACCATAACAAGTCAATTGAAATAAAAACAAGTAGGAGTAAAATAGCCTGGTGCGGAGAGTGTGGATATGTGTAAATGAATGTGATATAATATACAGTTGTGCAGATATACCTACATAAAAAATGTGTCTGGATTTAACATTTTAAACATTTTACTATTTGCTTTTGAGAACTGTGAAACCAAAGTTTTTTTATGAAAAGAAAATACAAGCTTAATTTTCAAAGTAGCTTGAAGCAGCTTGCTTCTTCTCTTTGTGTAAATATTGTTTACTGTTTAAATTTAAATATGTAATGCTAACGTTCAAACAGTCTGACAGAGTTATGCTTTGTTTGAATTACCAATATTTTCCTTGAAAATAACGAACAATGCTAATGCTCCTGTTCAGGTAATGATAATAATGAACTTTGCAAACAAATAGTATAGACAAGTAGCGAAGTCAGGTATGTGCAGCCACTATGATTGTAGATGCCTTGTTTTAAAATTGAATATACCACATGCCCAATATTACCATTCAAAAAATTGAAATCATTACGACTTTGAGCATTTACTGCTGACCGATATCAAAGTAACTAACGAAGTTGTTTAGTTAACCGTTGTCGTGATATCGTTGGGACAGACACACATAGTGAGATCTATAAGTGACTACAGACTTTACCACTTTATAATGAAAGCCTATATATACGCTTTATACGCTGTTGTTATTACGTTGGTTAAACAAACATCAGAGATTCACTGAAATGCATAATAATATTATATTATTTACACTGATGTTTACTTGTTCAGCTTCCAGCAGCTGGATTTTTCAAAACGAATTTTAAAAGTGCAAATGTGTCTAAATTCTCAAATTGAAGCCTGCATACAAGCTATTGCTTGTCTTATTAAATATTTCAAAACTTTCTTATTTGTTTTTCTGTTTATACAAAATTTAGAATCTTCATTTTTTCTCTAAGAAAATTTTTAGAACGTCTGGATGACTGTCTCCTCCTGGTGCTGGTTATAGTAAATATATCCGTCATACTTCTTCTCTGCTCATTAGTACCTTAAATGTATGTATAAAGGGAAACATAATGATCCTTATTTTTTCTTACATCTTATTCCACTTAAGTCAACTTGTAGTAATACAGAGATCATTAGTATTTGACGGAAGTAGAGGATTCTTCATCATTATACTCCTGTTAGCACAGAAAATGTAGAAATAGAAATGTCCAAGTTGCTCCTAAAACGAAATAATTTTTTGGTTTTCTTGTAGCTTACATGCTGAAATGATGAGCACAAAAACCTTTCTGTTTGATGATGATGATGACAAAATGACTAGACTTTAGCTTTGACTCTTTCTCTACTGATGAGAAGTTTGACTTGGTTGGTACTTTCGTTGTCAGTGTCTAGAATTACATAGCTTCTTTTATCCCTGCGTCTCTCTCTCTCTATCTACCATTTACTCTAAAAAAAAGTTCCGTGTATCAAAAATACTTTTTCCTTTTTTACTACAACAACTACCAACATAAAAAATCTTCCCTCTTTTTTAACAAGAGCAACTGGAGTGTTTCTTTTTTTTCTTCTTTTGTATGTAAAAATGAAGTAAGAGAGAAAAGGAGGGGTACTACTGATGTAGTTACACTATATATTTCTCTCATTTAGCTTAAAAGGAAAAGAAAGAGATGCAAAAAAGATAGGAAGAGAGGAAACAAACATCTTTAGTATCAGTGGTGGTGGTGGTGGTAGTTGAAGTTGCCTGCCATAATTGGAGCTGGAGAAGAAAGAGGAACTCGGCGAAGCGGAGATGAGTACAGACAGGGCACATTTGGGATAATGTGACAGTAGCAGGAATATAATAAGTTTCTGCTATCGTCATCATCATTTTATCTTTTTGCTTCTAGTAGAGTCGTAGACCAGACGTCCATCAGTGTTGGTTGATCATGATAGTGATGATAAAAATGACAATATAAGCAGCAACTCTAGTGGCATTGTGCTTTGTGCTACCTTTTACTATTTTATGACGACACAGCAGGCAACAAAATAGTGATCATCATCATCGCCATCATCATCAGATCGAACCCAAGTTTTTCTAATGTATGACCCAGCGTTAGTTGGGAGTCAATGAGATGAAATGACATTCCCAAATAACACTTGTCGATTTTGCCTGAACTTGTGCTCATTTTACACAAACACACAAAAAAGTGAAGAATTATTATACGGGAGGAATGCACAGGCTATATAGAAAAGGGAGCGAAATGGCATGTATACAGGTTATGCAACTAATGCATGTATGTACCTATAAATTTGTACATAAAAAGAAGAAAATGCTCTTTCAGCTAAAGATGTCTTGACATTTTCAAGTTTCCTCTCAGTCGGGGGTTTCTTGGCGTGGAGATAGAGTGTCTGGTCTTTTGGTAGCGTTGGTGTGAAACCAAGGACAAAGTGAGAGATGGAGGGAGTCTTTAATGAAATAAATTTAGTTCAGACCTAACCGAGTTACCATTCCGTTGCGTCTCGTCTATTACAGCCAGATTATCTTCATACCTTTGCAACTGTGTTTACTGACGTAATATAACAGGGAAAGACGTTACTACTACCGAATTTTCGTTTTCATTAAAAGAAAAATAATATTGATGGAGCATCCTCACACTTGATGCCTATGAAAAAAGTCTAGATGAGCACACTGATGAAAAGCTACTTGAAACTTTGTGACTTTTTCTTCTTCATCGAAGAAGAAATAATAATAAGACACTTTACAAGTGGCAAGATTGCATTTCAATGACAAGAGATATAGCGCACCTAGTCACATCTTCTATTGATTTTGTGACTTTCAATACGAGGTACATTTTTATTTTTAGATATATAATAATTATGATTAATGAGAGAAAGGAAGTTTTTACTCTTACTATTTTGCTCGAGAAAGACGTGATCTGTTTTTATAGTAGCTTTTTAGCCTTTCGTTAAAAAATAAAGAATTTAAACCAAGTTAAATCAACATAAAAATCCATAATATTACGTTTTATACTTTTTTAAGCTTCTGTAATCCCATTTTATTTCTTTTAAATTTTTGAATATTTAGCTGCATGTTCTTTCTTCATTGTGCATATTTAAATATATTAACTTTCAAATGATTTTAAACAAACGACCTATTCCCCCAATACTCGGAACCATCTAGTTTCTTGTCCCGTTTAATTAATAGTGATTATTGAAAAAACAAGTTGTTATTCTATATATTTCTGTATATAATTCAAAACATGCCCAGTTTTTAAGCATACCTAAAAATAAATATTTATGGCTGTGCACAAAGAGAATTCACAATCATAATTCCCAGTTGCATGAAGCAATAATTTAATTTTAATTCTAAGCACTTTTCAATTCAATCAAAAACATCATAAATCTTATTCCAAATAATTGTATTATGATTAAACAAATAAAAATCATGAATGGAAAATAAAAGAAGCGAACGGCAATGATAGGATATATGTATGAGTACATAATAACTAGGTGAGATGCATATAATAAACCGAGATTTCATGCACACAAAATCAAAACAACTAAAAATCTGATATGCGTGTATTTGATTAATCTATAATCAACTTTTTCCTCAAGCATACTTTAATTATAGGGTTAGTCCATCTTCAAAATAAATATTTGATAATCTCAGAATTTCAACTCAAGCTGTTTCCTCGTTTTCCCCTTGCTGCTGCTTGTATTACTCTACTTGGTGCTTGTAGAACTCACCGTATGGTGGTAAGCAAACAAAACTAATGGTTAGTCTGACATCTTGAACCTTTGCTGCTGCCATTATGATCTTCAACTTCAACTACATCATCCCTTTTACCTGCTAAACTCCTCTCTGCATGCATGCATAGACAGGGAAAGGCAAAATTACGGGGTTCAATTTCAGTTACTACAATTTAATATACGGGATGTGATGCAAAGTTGAGTTTTGACGTTCTCAGGTTTCCATCCATTATAATCATGCAAGTTATGGGAAAAGAAAAAAACAGCCATTACAATAACTTGATATATACACTCGACTTTTTAAGGCTGGTAATGTTTACTTACTACTACTAGATATTATTAAGTATACTGGCCCTCCTGACCACTGGTCATTGTGTACTTTTGTATATAAACATGGTTTCTTATATTATGAAAAGAGCTGCCAAGCTATAAGAGTTTTTTTCGAGCGGTATGCTCGAAGCAAGCTAAAAATTCATAAATCTTCTTGACTCCGATTTCAATCTTTCTCTTTGGATACATGCAAAGCACACGTACGTACGTAAATTATAAATTCAATTTACTATCAATCTGTCTGCAACCATCATCATTTGAGTAGATAATCGTTAACGTTTATTACTACATTTTATAGGCTATCATCACTACTACCTTGTCTCTAGTGTTTTTATCACTGCTCAGGGGCTATCTGTAATATGAACCTTTATCTTTTAACATATTTTATAATCATGTACTTGCTGAGGTGGGTATAATACAATGAAATGCATTTCACTTATTTAATTATCGACAACATGCGTTATTTGGTGAGATTTTATCGTCATAATTTTCAAGTATAATAAACACACAAAAAGAATTGGGGTTTCAAATGTTGTAGACTAGGTAACTCAGAGTTGTCGTAACTTTTTCAGTAGATTTATGCTTCAACTACAATGTTGGTTTTTCAAACGAAGAATTTGACAGGCATTGCATTGTAATTACAGTCTTCTGAAAAGATTTGAGTGGAAGTGAGCTCGTTTTCTGTCATTACGCTTGCATCGCCATATTTTGATTCAGCCTTGCTGACTGCTGACCTCGGTATACATACATACGATTTAAAATTGAGCAATATGCAGAAAAAAAAATTCTAAAATTTTTACTTTTACCGTGTGTAGTATAACGCTTTGAAATCAATAATAGTATGCTGCTATGAACTTTATACATCACCATGTTTCATGAAATACTTTTTTGAGTGTGCATAATTTATTATTGATATTAGAGACTTCATTTTTAAAGTTTATTAGTAAAATGGTTTTATAAGTGCAAAATCATGTATTGACCTTTAGAAATAATAAAATAATTTAAAGTTATAATATTAAATTCTGCCAGCAAATTCAAAGCCAAACATTGGCGACATATTTATCAGCGTAAATTCTGTACTTGTATTCTTCGAGCAATTTTACCATTGGAATGAAATGCTGGAATAAAATGAAACCGTGAACAATAGTTTGGCGTGAGAAAGATCATCTCATCATGCGTAAAATACTCCATTTGAGTTTCTCATTGATGTACTGATGTGGTGTTTTTATCTCTCCATATGCACACGAATAGGGCTTCCAAAATATATTCTTTCAGCTATCATTAGGAGCTTTCTTATGTTATAGGAATTACACTGAAAACTGAACTGTGTTTCTTTACTGTTCAGCATTAAATTTAGCTCAAAGACAATGTTTATTCAAACATTGCGTACTTTACTACCTATTTTGTAAGACTCCCATTCAGGAAAACAGAAGCTGGTTGGTATTGATAACGTACGTACGTGGTGTTTCTTGTTACCCCAATCCACCTTACATGTAAGCAAAACATTCTTCCCCTCTCTACTCATTTCACGATGAATCTTTTGACTACATATTACATGCATATCTACCACCAACTTACACGCTTATATATACCTACAGTATTTTCTTAAAAGACATAGCAGTAGTAACTTTATACTGACAAAATAAGTATGGGATAGGAAGATGTTGGAGTATTTTACGGTTTTCACTCCTCTCCCCTTTTTATATGAAACCAGATAAAATTCTTCCAGCTCAATCCTTTGGTTTTATTTATCTCAATTCCAGCTACACTATTTTTTACTCTCCAGTCGGGTCTCACTCTCTCTCTACGTTAAGATTACTAGCAGCTACATAAAAACTATATACGATTGTATTTTAAGAAAAAAAGATGCTGCTGCTATTGTACCGCTGCTTTGCTTTGCTTGCTGCTGCTTTGTAAGAAAAACATTTCATCTCAATAATAGTTTATGAAGGGATGAGTACATAAGCCCAGCTCATGCATAATAACCACTCTATAATATAACCTTTTGTAGACTACTTCACCACCTTTTTAAACAGCTCCTACCACATATACTCATAAAGCCAACAACGAAAGAGTGTGCATGTTTATTCTACAAGGAATAGAAATACCCTTCTTGAGTAAACTTCATGGACCCATTCATTTCATATTGTATGCCAAACAAAACTGCATCCACATAAACTTTACATAAGTGAGCAATGTAAATAAATAGGTTTTTCCAAAACTTCTATACTTACCAAATCATTATTTCAAAAACTTGTGTATGCCAATCTTACACAACTGTATTCATTCACTCCGCTACAAAGTGCATATTATGCAATCCGTGTTTATCTAAACTTCCCTTAAAATTCAACGTTTAATTCATCAAGGGTGTTTATATTCACTATTTTCTTTTAAAATGCTAACGCCTTTTCTCGAAAACGTCTTGCAAGAATTTCCAACCGTTTTAATGGAAATAATGATGAATATTTTTTTAACTTTGGACGGTATAGTACGGTTAAAAGAATAATGCTTTAAGTCTGTTTTGTAAGATTTTTAACTGCGGATATACAAGCATAACGGTAAATATAGAATTGCTGAACAACACACAAAAATATGGCTAATGTCAGAGATAACTAAATTAATTAAGGGATAAAAATAGACATTTAACGAAGGCAATAATTATTGATAAGTGACTGATAGAAAAAATATAATTATTATTAATGCGAAGTTTAGACCAAAAAATAAGAAAAAATATAGATAGCTGGCAGCCAGTAGCGAAAAAAGAACAATTCTAAACTAGGAATAGGCTAGCATTTATGCATATAGTACAGTTACAAAGACAATTACGCCGATAATATTTTTGGCTGCTTGTTTGTGCTGTTTGTTCTGTATGATCCTTCTTCACGAACAAAAAATATATTATAAAAGATAGATCATAATAAAAATAAGTATTTGAGATAGTAACTAACAACGTGTACTTTATATGCAAAGTTTAAAGAAGAAAAGCATCTACATCTTCCCAAAGGAGTCATTACTTTACTATGTATTTAAGTCAAAAAACAAACCACACGTTCCTTTTTTATTTAAAGATAAGCTGAAATGAGAAGAGAGAAAGTGTCACCGTTTCAAAGATGTACATGGGTTTTTGTAATGTTTTTTTCAGTTTCATAAAAAAGGGAAAATGGGATTTAAAACTTCTTTGTGTACACACATGTAAACAAAATGTAAACATACATTTCTTTTCTCCAACTATTACATTTTTTCATACTATACGAATGTAGCAGAAAAAAAAGAAAACTGCCTCGAGATTGGCATGTTGGCTACCTACACAAAAAAATACAACATTTATGCAGAGTTTAGTACTCTCTTGTGTTCGTTTTTTTGCAAAGTAGCTGGATGAAACATTTTTTTGTTGAAAAAAAAGTACACAAGAAACACCCCCTGTCCTGGAGGAAGATTTTTGAGGGAAATATAGAGAGAAAATCTACATTTTGTGTGTTTATTTTATATATCCACATGTGCATGGAGAGAGAACGGAAAAGAAGGAAAATTAAAGTAAAAAAAAAGAGTGAGACAGCCAGATTGTATTGACGTCTTAGAAATTGTCTATCTGTAGTAATGCTTTTGAATAGCTAACAACAGAATGGCAGATTTTTTCTGTGTAAAGAAATGCTTAGCCTATTCCGTCGTGAAATAACTAAAATGAATCCAGGCCGGTAATGTCAGCCAAAGCAAGCAGGCATAAAGCCAGAATGAGTTTCCTTGCTCAAAACGGAGGAAATTCTCCTCCTGTGTGTGTGAATGTGAATCGTACACAACCTCCTTTTCTATGTTATCTATGTCATTATTTATATGAAATTCACTTACTTGTGAAATACAACAGTTGTTATATGCCGTTGCATTATTGTTGTGTACGAATACTACAAATCTATATAACCGTTAATAGTAGTGTATATGTGGTTCTATTGTGACTTTATTTGAGTTTTTCTTTCAAGGCAGCAGCAGCAGCCATATTCCTCCTGCCAACAGAAAGAAAGATCCACGTCTCAGATGTATAAAAAAACTATACTAATTCCAGGAGAAGTGATTTGCATACAAATCTAAAATAAGAAAAAAAATGACTTGTAGAAGATTACAACCAAGATATTATTGGAATCTTATCAAATTTCTTAGAATTCATTTCTCTTTCTTGTCGAATATGTAGCTAGTGCATAAGAAATAGAAAAGCAGAATCTACCATTTTTTTGAATATTTAATGCTTAAATAAATATAAAACAACTGAAATGGTAGAGATGCAGTAATAAATTAATGAGAATTTGACTGATTAAATGTTGCACCAATATCAAGCATACTAGGTATATTAAATCGAAGCTTTCATCAACCTTTTTTGGTCCTTTAGGTACTTGCATGCTTTTATATGGTATTTTATATTCGATAACAATTACAATTAAATTATTAATGTCATAAAAACTTTTATATATGCAAGAGCAATTTGGAACGGTAGGAAAACAATAAATTGGCAGATTTCAGTTTGTAACGTGACAAGAGTTTTTATTTACAGCTTTCTTCATATAATAGCAACTGTATTATTACATATTATTACTTACAAACCTTGTCATTTTTTTCAGTAAAATGAATGTATGTATGTGCCTTCTAGAATATTATAATACGAGTGAAATTGCTTTCTCCTCAAGCAATTATTACATCTTTCAAATATATGTGCTCAATTTCGTCGAGTACACTACACTCACTCAGTCAGTCCCCTCGCAGCTAGCATTATGCTAAATTCCCAATTTTCATCTCAATTGAACCATTGCATATTTTTGAAGATATGACAATTATGGTCGTCAATATATACATATATACATGTATGTATATGGCTTTGGCTGGATCAGTTTTATGTATAGGGTAATAAACTATACACATGCCTTCGATATACAAGTATAATTTTATGTGACTCAATGTAAAAAAAAGTCTATGTGCTTTTTTTCTCAAAATGCTTATTTTCTCCAAGAAAATAAGATGATTGCTTCTACCATACACAATTTCCACCAAGATATTTTAAAGTCAATAGTCTCATTTTTATTTTTCCATTATTCTCCATCATAATGCAATATGCATGGATCCTTTCTCCACTCAAAAAATGTAATGTAATGGAACTTCACTTCCCATAACTCGACTTCAACATATACATACATACATGTGAAGTTATTTTGCATGTGAGCACTAAACTGTCTCCCTCTCTCTAGTATATATTCTCTTTCCAAATTCAAAGCAGCTACCACCACCATGATGATAAAAGTGGTGGAGAGATCGGTGGAACGAGAGTTGGAAATCCTTTGGAATTGAACATGTACCAGTTTGATGGACTGACTTCAATACTCAAAATGTTATATCATTCACTACTTGCATTTACATCTAAGGAGTGTATAGGTAGGTATTTTCCAACGAACAACCGGCCAATATATACTTAATAGACAAAAGGATTTTACATAACTGGATTTCACTAAAATGGAAAGTGGTGGCGGTTTCCTTTTGAGAAAAATTTAGACATTTCTGTCTCATACCTAAGTAGTGGTTATGGCCAAACTGTTCTTTTGATGATACAGAAGCAAAAATACAATTTTTAAATGTTTGCTTCAGTCAATTTTTGTCAAGATAAAACCAGCAAACATAAGTAAAGGTAAGCGTTGTTGATAATTACTTTTCCGCTAGTGAAAGTTCAAAATGTTAAGAGAAAATACGATTGAGTTTTTTCATTTGAGCTTATCAGCTTTAAATCTTTCCAGCAAAAGCATTGCGTAAGTTTACTTTATTATTTTTGAATGAGCTAGAACTAACATGCTATTTGTTAAAACAAGTCGTATTCACCATTTCTGAATTTATAGCAGGTTTATATAATGAAATCATTTGTCTGTCCCGGAGAAGTCATTCAACGTGTGTGATAATTAACTGGAAACTTCATTAGTCTATTAAGCTGTTATGTACCACTTTTCACGCAAAATTATTATAATAACAAAGGAAACTGACTACATAAGTTTACACTGCCGACTGCCTGCCTTCTTTAGTGTTGGTGTTCACATTTCTACAAACAGTGTGGCTGCACACGAAAACAAGAAGTGCATAATAAAGGAGTAGTCTATTCCTAGCGGACTACATCAAATCAAGTAAAATTTATTCTTGTTTCTACTCACAC
>JAHZMT010002071.1:0-21254 GCA_027743785.1 Sinhomidia bicolor | reverse complement strand
AATGACACGACCATTGTCCGATCCTCCACAAAATAACTCTATCGCAGCTATCAATCTCAGAGAAGAGTAGTGCATATCGGTAGACGAGTACGCTGAAACGATTGAAAAATACAAAAGTAGCGTAGGAAATCTGAAAAGGCTAGTCGAATGTTTCCCTCAAGTAAATTTATTTTATTTGATTTTGTCGTCACAAAAATACTTTTCTTGTTGCATTCAATCTCCTTTCTCTCTATTTATTAAAAACTGATAAACAAAATAAGCAACATCTAATCCCAGAAAAAAACCTTTCCGGAAACATGTGGCAGCAATACACGCAAACATGTGGTAATACACAGACAAAACGTAAAAAAGAACACGTAAAAACGTTCGCTACTTTTTTGGCATGAAAAATAAAACAAAAAAGGAAAGGAATATACAGACATTGCAGCATAATTTTGACTTCTCCTACGCCCTTCTGTAGCAGAACTGAGCTATTTCTTTGTAGTCGTCAGCTTGCTTAGCTCCAACCTTTCACAAACACACCAAGTGATGGAAATGTAGAGAGAAAGGGTGACAAATTTAAAAACAGAATCTCTTCATTCTCAATTTCGATATCAGGAGAAAACGCGCATGCTCAATCTCCCTTACACAAAACAACAACAACAACCCTCCTTCTAGAAAAATAAGAACCAGCATTACAGACTCCAATTCAACTCTCTGCTTTTCATTTTTTCAAAAAAGCGCATAAAACCCTAATAAACAGAGTGTATGCTGCTACACAGATATGTGGCCTAGTGGCATGACATTACAAGTTACTAACCAAAAAAGGATTTAAAAAAAATGATCTTCAACCGCTTTCCTCCGTTTTCCAAAACATGTTTACTGACAAGTTTCTCTGATGATAGAGGCACTGAAAGGTCTACAAATGGATGATGGCGTTGGCAATATTTTTCTTTAAACAGGTACAAACACACCACACGAAAAACGCAACTTTCACTCTATTTAACTTTATATTATTCCTCTGTTTTGCAACCTTTCCACTTTCCTTTGCTACCACATCACAGACACGTATACATACTCTATACTCTCTCCTTTTTTTCGGATAGGCAATATAGAAGCTTTGGAGAATGATGCCGCGGTAGAGAGTAGCTCAGTAAGTTCAGTCTTTCATTTTCTCCACAGAAGATTGAGACAATTACAAAAGGTAAAAATTTACTAAGGTAAAATCTGTGACAGTTTTTTTTGTGTTTATTAACGTTTCCTTTTAGAAGCAACTTTTTACCACTTTGTTACACATTTTTTTTTGTTAAAATCAAACAAATCAAACAAAACAAGCAAAACTTGCAAACTCATTTATCGGCGTGCAAAACTTGGAAAAGGTAAAAGATTCACGATAAATTATTATTAACATGTTCTGGACACAGTTATTTCCTCGTTGCTACAATAAAGCCCTATATATTGTCCTCCTGTAAAAAAAACTTTCTCCTCATAACGTGAGATAATATTCTTTAAAACTTCTCCGGGGCTAACAACATTAAATATAAAAACAACAAAACTGATAATCTCACGTAACACTCACAGCTCAAGTTTTAAAAATTTTCTCTTCAACAAAAAACAATATAAACTCTCGTTTTAAAACAACTTCACTCCATAAATCAGTACCAAGTTTTTAACGAAAAAGCTAGCACTCTCCATATCCTGTTACTTGTTTTCCGTTCAGTTGTTAAAAAGAGTAAATTCACGCAGCTTGACCGCTGCGGATACAGTCCATAATATTATAATAATAATAATAATCTCTGTATTATTTCACCTCCTCTTCTTCTTCTTCTTCTTCTGCAATTCCTCTTGAAAAGCGTCATTTATTCTACAGCTACTTACTACAACTGAACATGATTTGATCACTCACAACAACAATCAGACCAACAGTGACACAATGAGGTACTTGCTACATTGTTATATGACATGCCTATATGGCATCAAGAGCCTCGTATCCAATCAAATACAATCTTAATCCAAAATAAAAAAAATCCATTCGCTTTTTTCTCTGGGGTTACATCTCTCTTCCACTTATACTTTTGACACTGTGTCTGTCTGTATCCTTTTCTCAATTCAATTGAAATGCAGTGTGTGGTGTGGTGCTGTTAGCTAACCAATCTATCTCGCTTTTTTAAATATAAAAAAACATCAGCAACAATAGCAATACAAAATGTTTCTCTATGCCCATCTATCTCTCGCTCGTCTGCTGCTGGTGGACCCACCAGAAACCCTGCATCCATGCCAGTGCAAAAGCTCGTAATGAAATGGGACACAGGGAATTACAACAATAATCATAATGGTACAACAATGAGCATCTCTTCTCCTCTCTTTCTCCTCCGTTCAACAAACAAAATCCTCATGGATATATAATAATAATAATAATAATATGGAATCAAGCAAAGTAGTAGAGTAGTATCCTGTGCTGCTGCTGCACTGTAAGCTTCACATACATGAAGCAAGTAACATTCTTTCAAATGTATAAAATTTATCCACCACCACCACCGCACGCAAAATGTAACACATTATTATTATTATTATTATTTATTATAAACATTTTCAAATTGCGTAGGTATACATCACATCCATCATACACTTGGTACGTGTGTGTGTGTGTGCATGTACCTCTTCTCTGCTATCCTCATCATACCCACCACCAGCTCCACCATCATCATATCGTCTTTTAGAATCTACCCTATACCAGTTTCTTCTCACATCATCAACCCCTACAGAGAGAGAGAGAGAGAGAGACAGTCTCACTGACAAAAGTTAACTTTTTTAAAGCAGAGAAACCTTTGCAGCCGCACTAGCAGCAGCAGCAGCAGAGCAGAGCAACAATCAAGCTGAATGCTGTTTGTAGTAGTGGAGGCCAAGGTAAACCCAATGCTTTGCTTCTTTTCATCCCTCCAATGAATGAATTATAATGGAAGGCTAATACAGAGGGGTGGTGATCTTACGTAACCAATGAGATCCTCTTGCCACTGCTCTGCTATGCATATGTACATACGGATGATGGAACCGACCAAGCCACCACCACCATGTACAATTACTGTGCCTACGTGCAGCATTAAAAAATGCTACAAAACTACACTCATCAAATGACACTCATGACGTTATTTCTCATGAGTATCACCACCAGCAGCAGCAGATTCTGTTTTAAAGTATTATTTATTCACACTATTCACTTTTCTCTCTCTCTCTCTCTCTGTCTCTCCATCTATCTCTCAGCTCATTTTCAACCCTTTCGTTACTGCTGCTGCTGCTGCTGCTGCAATGTTACTCCATTGCCATGTCAAACAAGTGACAGTAAAGTTTTTGTGAATTGAAAAAAAAACCATGTAAATTACAAAATATCACTGATTCACTTACGTACTTTAAAAAAAAAATACCTGTTGTATTTAATGTGTCTCCTAATTATCATCATTCCATTTTTGCGACAAAAAAAAGTATTGAGAGATAGTGAGAGCAGAGAGAAGAGGTACACGTAAGGAATGATATTACAATGTCAAGAATTCACGTTAAACTTGTCTACACAGACAGGTAGGTAAAGAATGTGTGCTGTACTACTACTAGTACAATAGCACAAAAGGTGTATGCATGAAATTTCACACAGTTGCTTGCAGCATGCATTGTGACGCGCACGACGACTTGACTTGTTGAGTCAAATGACAACGACAACACAAAGCGAGAAGGTCAGCTTATTCTCAGAGTTGCAAAACGAATAACAAGCTCAAGTTTACTTTTTTTTCAAATGTCCACATCATCATCGTGCAATACACTGTTTGTAAAAAAGCTAATTAAAGATTATCATTTTCATNGCGAGAAGGTCAGCTTATTCTCAGAGTTGCAAAACGAATAACAAGCTCAAGTTTACTTTTTTTTCAAATGTCCACATCATCATCGTGCAATACACTGTTTGTAAAAAAGCTAATTAAAGATTATCATTTTCATGGGTTGACAAATGAAAAAAAAAGTTTTATTCAATCCTGTTGTTGGTTTACCCTTTTTGATAAAAGGAAGTAAGGACATGCTCGTCATTCTTCAACAAATGAATGAAAAACAAAAACAAGAAAAAAGAACACAAATATAGCAGCAGCCTGTTCTACAAATGAGTTTAGATTTTTAGACGTATGTCGATCTTATTTTTTTTACCCAAAACATTTGCTACCACTTTGCGGCTGGCGAATATTGATTTGCAAAACTCATTGATTCAGTCCATTTGGAAAAATTGCATTCAGACAAAATTTGCAGAGAAAAAAACCTTCAGGATTTTCGTTCGTAGCAATTTTTTTTATTTTAAAAACATTTTTGAACGCAAAAACCGAGAATCAAAAGAAACGCAGGGCTCAATGCTGCTGTTGTGTGGAGCCAAAGACAAACGTGTCCATAAATTTATTTTAAAAAATCTATTTCTATTTTTTTTATTTTAAAAACATTTTTGAACGCAAAAACCGAGAATCAAAAGAAACGCAGGGCTCAATGCTGCTGTTGTGTGGAGCCAAAGACAAACGTGTCCATAAATTTATTTTTAAAAATCTATTTCCGTCTGTTTCGGTGTTTCAGCTTGTTCTTTGCAAGCAGAAAACCGAGTAGGATGGTATATGCGTGCATGCAGCCAGGTATCCTACAACTTTTTCTCATAAACCGACCCATGTTTTTGTCGTCAACCAAGTATTTTTCTTGTTTCTTTTTTTTTAAAAAAAAACTAAAATTGAATGGTTTAACAAGTGACTGACTGAACGCATCCAATTGTTGCTTGCTGCTAACTTCAGTGCAGCAGGTATGTTGTACGTACACATTTTTATATACGCGTAGGTATATATTCCTTTTACAACTCCTGCTGTGCCAATGTGAATAAGTGACGGATGTAATGTTCTTCAGGGCTCATATTAATAATAATGCTAATAATAATATAAGCGTTTCATTCCATCTCCTCTTCTCCTCAGCAGCAGCATCATCATCATCATCAAGTCTCAAACTGACACATGCATTAGATTACATGGCATAGCTGGCATGCATTCAAGTACCCAGCATCATGATCATCATCAGCATCACAGTCAGTCTCATTCCACCAGCAGCAGCACACCATACAAACTATCATCATCTCTCCTCTCATTCCTCTCTCTCTCTCTCAACTCTCTGTGACTGTTTTTTGCTTGAAATCTGCAAAGTCATTCTTCTTATTCGAAAATTGCCAAGGCAAGGCCTTCTTAAAGAAACCTCCGCTTCTTCCCTCTCTCACTCACACACTCGACTACACTCACAAAACCCTACAAAATATATATATAAAAACATTACCCTGCTTGCTCGCACTGCACTGCTTCTGCATAATATCCATACCACCATTATCATCATCATGCCATACCTGAGCACTTCTCATCAGCTACAGCTACATATACTCAGGTTACGCTGCTGCGTTGAAAAATAATAATAAAAAAAATATTATTATCTATTATACAGTTGACTGCTGGTACGCTTCAACAGAGCAACAGACACAAAAACGCCACAAAAACTGCCACGGTTGGTTATTTATAAGTAAGCGTATTGGAATAATCGATTTGAAACAATAATCCCATGCCATGGCACGAAATTTTTTTTCCTTGCTGCTTCGCCTCGATAAACTCCACGTCAAAATTTTTATGCATGCATATTATCATTACTTTTAATACCTATCAATCTTCCTAGCATGTCTTCAACACCAAAAACCTATGCACCACATTACATACACGCATACATACACAATACACGCAGATATGCATGCTTTTCTAAAGACTAAAAAAACGACTAAAAACAATTTCAAACAGCCAGCAAGACTTTGTCATTTACCATCACCACCACCACCACCAAATCTCCACGGGTAAAAGTAAAAATCTCTCTCTCTCTCTCTCTGCTGCTGCCTGCCTGCCTACCTAGAAATCACTTTTTGTTCTTCTTCATCGACATTGCTGCTGCTGCTCCTACATCCATTCACCAAAGAGAAGAAGAAGAAGAGCGGCCGACCGAATAGACGGTTCATATAGCAATCATAAATAACTTTTCATTGTTCAATTCAAGTGGAGGAGAGAGAGAGAGAGGAACAAGACAACAGTATAGTAAATGCCTAGATGTGTTGTTATGCACAAACAGTTTTTCTTACAGTAGACAGACACGTATTTTTTTCAATCTTCTCTCTTCACTCGTCTTGAACACCTGAAATTTTACTTTGCAGAGGTGTATGTATGTATGTATATGGATGGATAGATGATTAAAACATCGCTCTGCAGAAGAAGAAGGCAGCAAAATCAGCGGCAGTGAACCATTGTAAAATTCACAATCACTCTGATGAATGATCAGTCTCATCGGATCAGCACATTTTCAGCCATTAAATCGATTCAATTTTATTCTCATTGAATAAGTTGAATGAATAGTAGTAGTAGTAGAAGTAGTACCATTACAAGAGACGATGAGGATGATAATCTTGGCATGTACTATGAATAATAATATATAATAATAACATGGATGGATAATGATGACGATGCTTGCAGCTAACCCAAGTAAATCAAGTGTGACCATTAGAAAAAGAATGAAAAGCGTTTACTAACACATACTGTTCTTCTTCATCTTTCCACAATTGTCTATCCTTTTCAATTGTTTCCAACACTTACTTCCTTACAGCAGCAGACTGAGACCGCCAAAAATGTAGACAATTTTCGCAAGACATTTTAAGCAAAATGAGCTGATTATTGTAGCGAGACTTTCTTTTTCAAGTGTATTGCTGTTCACCCCATTTCACTTGAACATGCCAATCATAATTGTAATAAAGTATTCCTGCAAAAAGCAAAAATAAACAAAATAAACCCGAGTTTTCTCTACTTACCGAGTATCGAAGAAAAGGAAATTTCCTGACTGGGCACCGCCTCGTCATCTTGGCTTTCTTCTAGAATGGAAATGCTGCTGGAAGAGGATGATGGCACCGGGTCCGTGTCTTCAGTTGTCTTTGTCGTCTCCAAATCTAGCTCGGCATTACTAGCTGAAAGTCCTGAACTTGTGAGCAGTTCATTGAAAGAGGAAGATGACGCCGAAGAGTTTGGCCGATTCTCAAACTCCACATCATCGTCAAAAACTGCAACCAGACAAAAAATACAGCAACCATTAGCATCACCGCTGCGCTCTGCCAACAACACCACCTATATATTTTTTTTACACAGAGTGCTTTCATCATCATTATCATCTTAACAAAGTCTAGTACATTTTATTCACATTCCTCTCTCTCCTCAACAAAAACATTTTTTTTAAATCGTTTTTACGTCTCCATTATTATTTACACGCAAAAAACGACTTGCCCTGTTCCCAAGCTAGAATTTCAGAGCGCATGTATGTATGTATGCCGTTCTATTCATTTTCTTTTCTCTCTCGGTGACTTTATGACTTTTATCATCATCATCATGTGTACGTATGTACACCATACTATACATACGCGCCTGTCCAAATAAAATGATATACCTGGTTTGCTGCTGCATTACTCAATTTACTCTGATAGCTCCATGCACACATACATCATGCACACATAAATGCATGCATGCTTATTACTTGATATTAGATAAAGTATGTGTAGACAGAGGCACATACAAGTCCCATAACAACATTTTATTATTATAACAATATCATCATCATCATTCTTTTATTACTGTAGCGGAACCAATCATTATTATTTCGTTGGTCCAGGTACAATGGATCCAGGATGACCCAACATTTTTCATTTCATTAATTTTTTTTCTCTCTCTCTCTTCTTTTCTCGCCGTCGACCGACGACGACGACGCTGCTGCTATAGCTATTGCTGTGCTCTGTATGTATGTATGTGCTGCTGATGCTTGCTTTCTTTACATTTTCATTTTACAAAGGAGCCACGTCTGCTTGATTATATAGTATGTCTTCAAAAATGTATAAAAATAAAACATCAGCCACAGAGAGAGAGAGAGAGAGAAGAAGGAGAAGAAATATAAATGTTTTGTAGGATCATCATCATCATCACAACATACAATCCCGCGTCACTGGATTAATAGGTTCAGAGTTTCCATCGAATTAAATCCATCTGTCAGTTATACTAACCAACCAACAAAAAAAAAGCAAAGAAAAAGACTTATGAATGCATACATGTACATGTGGACATGGATAGCACTATATAATGTACGCACAATGTTGTTGGGTGAAGAATAAAAACCTGGAAATATTTTTTTATATCAGAACGCAACGTTGAATCAATCCTTTTCTCTTTTATTTTTTAACCCAGCTCTACTGCGCTTTTCCTTTGCTTGTTCTTTTCTTAAAATTTTAATGTAACGATGAGAATATTTTCAGTTATATGGTTTGACTAGGTGTATGAAAGAAATAACGTGTACAGAATTTATCCTGCAAACTCATAAAATTCTCAAACCCAAAAATAAACACATTTTCATGCAAAAATTACACTTTTGATTAGAAAAATTCGTAGTTTGAAAAAATATTGTCGCAGGAAGTGCCAAGGAGTTATGTGATAACTCCAAGTCAACTTTAACTCACACGTCTTTTGTATAAATACCAAAGGTGCACTTTACTTTTTTTTCATTTGTTCCATTGCGGACGAATTCCACCTATCCACCACCCCATCACTCAGGATCATCGTTATTACTACATACATACATATAACATGAAGGAAGTAAAAGAGAATAGAGAGTTTCAAGAGGAGGACAATATTTTGAAAGAGATTCAGACTGATGACATTTATTTCTTGTCATCTAACATAAACAAAAAACATGCTTGTCTATCCATCCAAATATCCTTTTTTTGCCCCTCAATTCCACTATAAAAATTGCCTCTCCACAACGTCCCCATTCATCTTCAGTGCATGCACAAGTGCAGACAGTGGTGCATTATTATTATTATTATTATTAATATTTTGACTATCAACTTGACTTTTTAATGCTCTTCCAAGCTGTGCTGTAAATACAAACGGAGAAAAAAAAACGCTCAAGTGGAGTGACAGACGGATAACATATTACTACTATTCAGCCCAAATAATAACAATAATAATAGAAAATGCACTACATAAAAATAAATAAAGCTTGTAAAGGTGGTGGTGGTGGTGCTGGATCCCTTTTCATCTCTGAAAAAAGTTCATTCACAACCAACCAACCACCTTTTCGAGAAGCAAGTTAGAGAAGCAAGTACAGCACTGAGGAAACAATCAGGGACAAATGTGTTGACAAAAGGATGCGGTCAGCCAATATTGTTGACAGTGGTAGTGCTGATGACGATAAGAACGAAGAAAAGGAATTACCTGCGTGCACCAATATTTCATCATCCTCCACATACTACTACTATTCTCTCAGTCAGTCTGAAGTTCACAGAGACTGCATGAACACTCACAGCTAAAAAATATCTTTCTCTCTCTCTACACAAGCATACATGCATGCGTTTTTGTACCTGCCTCCGTTGTACTACAACTGCACATCATGTCAAAAAGTCACAAGGAAAATGAATTTCCTCAACTTGTTCTTCATCATCACATCACTTGTACTTGAGCTGAAGGAACACTCAAAGGAAAGAAATATAATTTCCTTACAACATCAGCAGTAGCAGTAGCAGCAGCAGCAGTCGGTCCCAAATAGCGAGTGTGAGAGCTATTATTATATTATGCCAAGATAAAATATATTTCCTCAGACGTCAGTTCTACTTACTTGCTGCATTTCTTATTCATTCTTCTTCTCTTTTCAAACTCAACTCAACTTGATGATTACGACGACGGCATCGCAACTCGCAACGCAACGACGAGAAGAGGCTAAAAAGTCAACAACGCTAGAAGGTAAGTGGTGTGGTGGTGGCGATGATGATGATGATGATTTTGATGGTGAACGATTCAAGTGGTTCCTTTTTTTTACTAAAATGACATACAGCCTCTTTTATTGATTGTTGTAGTAGTAATCGTCGTCGCGTTGTGGTGATCATATCTTTTTTAAAAAAAAGAAGATAGCTTCACTGGCAAGTGAATTATGTACGTGTCATAAATAATATTATAAATTGTATGTGTACGGATGGATTCAAAATCTTCAATTATGATAATAATGAGTTTTGCTAGCAGCAGCAAATGGAAATATTCTTAATATCATCATCAGAGCATTGATAAAATATACCTGATATTATGAATGAAGAAGGTACAAATTATTCCACATGATGATATAACAATAGACAGCAGCACAACTCAACATTCATGGTCAACGAGAGAAAAAGTAAATTTTAAAATGTGGACATCACATCGGATCGCCCCATCCATTTATTTTATACCTTTTACAAGTTCTCACTTGCTCACCACTCACATCTCCGTAACTACAAAATGGGTAGTAATAATAATAAATAAATAAATAAATAATAATAATGGTAACAAGAGAAAAGTGAAGTGAGTAGGAGTAGTAGTCACATGAACAAAAAAAGTGTTGAAATCCTCTTGACCTGAGACCGTCCCATAACATTATTATTATTATTTTGATGACATTTTTTTATTGAAACGTTTGTCAGGTGAAAATAGCGTTCGAGTCATACTTGACATTACATGTTCACCTACCAACTTTGCAACGCAGGTAACTGGAAACGGCAGGAGTGGAAATATAATAATAAAAACAAGAATAATATTTTTACAACATTGAAATCCTGTTTACTCATCCCATCATTCTTGAACTCTACAACGAGTGCAGTGCACATGGTTTACCTTTTCACAGTTCAGCAGTGCAGCAGCAGCGACAAAAAAATAACATCCAACCGTAACATTTGCCTAACAATAGATTGGATTATTATGACTTTTTAATATATTTTTTTAAATATATGATTATTATAATGAGCACTGAATCCATGTGTGTACTTTAATTGTGATCTTGGCAGCAAGGAACAAAATGCTGTGCCCTGAGGTGTTGTTGAAGGGTGTGTGTGTGTGAGTGAGTAAGTGTATTGCAAATTTATCCATTTTTCCATTGATTCTCTGTTCTTATTATTCTTTTTATTATGCTGCTATCTATCTATATATCTATCTATCTATCGCCATGTGAAAAATCTCATGTACGTATATTTACTGCACGAACAAAAAGAAGCACTTGCTTGCATTATTATTATTATTATTGCAGAGGTACAAAAATAATCTGCGGAAATTTTTTGTTGCTCACACTACTGCCGACAACAACTACAACAACTGCAGCAGCAAGAGCAGGAAGGACAGAATTTTGCTTGTTGTCACGCTTCGGATTAATTATTTGGAGCTAAAAAGCAGCACAAGCGCGAACCGTTTCAATCATCAAACACGACAAACATTTACCACTAAAAACTTAAATTATAATACTACCATAAAAAAAATGTGAAATGGCATGACAGAGAGCCGACAAAAAAGTACGACATGATTTACTACATACTACTGCTGCTACGTTGCTGCTTCTCAATTGAAGGCAGAGTACATTTTTTTAAAAAAAATTTTGCACAAGGCAAAGGCAGGAAGTTGGAACAATTCAAAAATAGTTTGAGTGCATTGGCTAAGCTTACTGCTGCTACTGTTGTTGTCAGTTTTGTTCGACTTGCTCGCTCGTTCATTGTTGTAAATTTTAGTCGATTAATAATAATAATAATAATAATATATGCTATAACACCAACCATCCTTATTTTAGTTTTGCACAACGCAAATAAATTTTTGTGTACAAGCCAGCAGCAGGTAGAACAAGTAAATACAGTAGAACACTTTTTTAAATATTTTTCAGCCATTTTGTTCACAATCATCAAATCACATTATCGTTCAGTAGCAAAACTTATTAAACTCTAAAACGTACACCAAAATATTCACAAGTCACTTAAATGCATGCATACAGTAAATAAATATGTTATATGGTAGTTGTGTGTGTGGTGGTGACGATGAATATTACCAATAATGTACACACCTACTATTTTGCAAGTCAGACTTATTATTATTATTATTATTAGGTATTACAAGTTTTCTTTCTGCTTTTAGAACTTTTTGAGAGAGAAAAAAATAAAACTCTATTTTTACAAAAATCCAATCGTCGTCGCGTCGTCGTGATCCAACGGGAAATCCCACGTTGTAATTTTCCGCATGTGAACTTTTTAAGCGACATTCCAACATGTTGTTCTTAATGCTGCAACTTTCTTTAAAACAAAAAAACATAAAATGCAACAATTACCATCGGCGGCTGCTGCGGCTGCTGCTGCTCTGGTTGTGCCATACCGAAATTGGTTTAAATTTCAGCAAATCTTTTAAAAGCATATAAAAACCTCACTTTTCTACTTAAGTAATTATAGCTGTCTTTTTTTATTATTCCCGAACAGAAAAACAGCTCAGAAAATTTTTATACTTTTAATATTTTTATTATTTTATTTTACTTATTATTTTACTTTTTGAAGCCATTTAAACACTAGCATCTGCAACATTACTTATTTTTTTCAGTATTCACATATGCATGTCATCATCATCTCATCATCATCATCATCAGCTAGAGCAGCATATATAAATAGATAGCTACAATCATTATTGTTATTATCAACCATTTTCTTTATTCTCGTCTCAACCCAAATTACAATATTTTTGTTACACTCAAAATCCTCGGGTAATTGAAAAATGACACGATGAGATCATTTTTTTTCAACAAATTATTATTTCATTCCACAACGCATCCTCTAAACTCACAGACACACACACACAAAGTTGGATGACACCACACAAACTACCGTATACGAGTAATGACAACTTTGTAGTAAATCCCTTACTTAAATAAAATAAGACAAAAAAGGACGGCCAATTTTTTTTACACCAGATGCGTCTACAGCAATATGTCGTAAATGTGTATTTGCTACGATGGAATATATAGAATTAATAGAAATAATTTGCAAGATGAGAGTAAGAGTTAGCACAACAAAAAATATAATAATAATAATAATAATAACTTTTGACGATTGCCAATAATCAAAAACCTACCATACGGTATTATGCTAGCAGGTAGGTATACGTGGAGGAAGTGCTCAGAAAATGACTATTAACTGTTCAATCTCAAAATGATATGCATATTTTGACATGTGAAAATTTAAATTTCATTTTGTATAATTCACTTTTTTACAACAATCTCACAACCAATAATAACTTGATTCATCATGCCCACTTATGGGAAATATCCATAATAATCATTATGTCCGTATTACCGAAATTATAAACATTCTTTTTTTTCAGAACAACTTACTTTTTTAACAGTGAAAACTTATTTGAGCAAATTATGCAGCAGCAGCAGCACAGCAGTAGACACGCATGAAGATTATATTTAAAAAAAATAAAGTGTGTACAAATATGGCATATTTTGGACAACTTCCTTTTTGTAACAAAAAGGCTAGTCATTACGAACATGAGAGAAAGGAAGAGAACGCCTCACATGTGCTGTGGTTCATGTCCATAAATCCATATATGTGTATGCAACAACGTACACAATGAGAATGCTTCAATTTGCAGTAATTTTTTAAGAGTAAGTTTTCAAATTAAATATTATTGTCAATATCATTATTGTTATTATTATTATTACAGTAGCAGCAGCAGCAGCATCAGAAGAACGTACCATCTGCTATATTATTTTATTTTGCCAAGGTAGCAAATTGGTGTAAAAAAAAGTACTGGTGGAATTTTAATAATAATCACTCTGATGAAACCTACCAATTTTCTTAACACTTCATGCTTATCCAAGCGAAACCTTCCAAAAAAAAAATATCACAGAGTAATTTTTTAACTTGAGTACGTACACAAGTAGATAGAGAGCGAGATGAAATGAGAGGATGAGAAGAAACTTGCACCAATAAACTGTTCAGCCATTTTTGCAAATCTAAATTTATCCACTTTTTATAAAAGCAAGGTGATAGTAGTAATTTTGGTAGGTGAGCAGCTTGAGCTCCATGTTTGAAAATTAAATCAGCCAAGTGATCACTTTTACAAAACTCTAATCTTGTAGGTTTCTGCTCCAAATAAAAAATTTCTCTCACAATAATGTCGATGACGTCTTTAGGTTTAAAAATAATTTACTAAGCAATTTTTATGCAATCAAAAACCCAAAATTCTTCAGCATCCTCTAAAAGATTAAAAATATTTCTAAAAACTTGAATTAGATGTATTATTACGATACCCCAATTTTTATTATTATTATTATGAAACAATGTAGAAAAGAGTCCTTGGCCTGGCCTCAAATACCCTCCTCCTTCTTTTTCTCCCTCTTCTCTTGTTGCTCTTATAAAAATTTTGTCTCTGCCGACCGATTGTTGATGAAAATGACTTTGTGTCTACTACTACTACTATGGCTGCCGCCGCACCACCGGTGTCACAACAATACTACATTACCATACTTGCCTTATTTACCATTACCACTTTGACTACTCCAAAACACCTGTAAAATAGTAAATAATGACAATGGCACATTCCATTCCTTGTTTTTTATTGAAAACTAAAACGAGAACATCATCATGATTTTGTTGTTTTACTATTACCACTCTACTGCTATACTCCACTTTTTTTTCTATTTATTTTTGTGTATGTATGTATGTATGTATGGGTGCATCATCATCATCCTCCTCCTCCTCCCCGTCATTTATGGAGACAACAAAACGTTTAAACTACACAGAAGAAGAAAACCACCACACTAAATAAAAAGGAATTGCATCTCGTCATCATCATCACAACAAGGATGATGATGATGATGACGATGACGTCGGGAGAATCTCACTTTCATTCATTAAACAAAAAATAATCATGAGCAGCAGCAGTTAGTAGCAGCAGAAGATGCTTCCTTCCGCTCAAAAAAAATATAAATCAAAAACACAAATTCATTTTCATTTGTACGTTTGCATGCAGCAGCAGCAACAGCAGCAGCTCTTTTTTTCATTTCAAATGCTTCTTGAGGAGAGTACCATTATGTGTCGTTGTGGAGATGATGATGATGATGACGATTTCAGTGAAAGATAACTGTGTCCGTTGTTGTTTGACTATTTACTACCAGTCATTTTCACCATCACCCACCACCACCACCAGGTCTACTTTTTCACAATGATAACTGTGCCGTAATACTTGCGAGCAGAAATCTACACACGCACTTTGTGCTATTTCTGCTACTACTACTACTATTCTCTCTGATGAGGAGGAGGACGATGCTGTTGTTGATGATGATGATGATGAGAATGACGACGATGACCGTCATTTATTTCCTTGGTAGTTCTCCCCATTATCAAAAACTAACAACATCATCGTCGTCATCTTTGTTGCTGCTATCGTCATCATGAATATCAACACGCTATTACGTACAACAACAGCAGCAGTGAACAGTGAGAGTTATTTGGCCACTCATTCTCCATTATTTGAGATTTTTCTCGGCATCTTCATCTTTTACCACTACTTCTTGTGCCATCATCAAAACTTGCAACTTGAAAAAGGATCAGCTGTAATGCTAAAGATGATGATGGTGATGGTGAGGATGATGACGACGACGACGACGGTGGTAGGAACTAACTCAATGAGCAAATAAGAAAACCAGGTGATGATGATAAGAAAGAATGAAAACTAATAATAATAATAATAATGAAAACTACGAATCATTCCAAAACTTGACCTGCCGCACGAGAAAGTGCTGACGGGGAATGAAACAGATTTTTGAAGATGATGATGAGACTGTAGAATGTAGTTTCGTTCTACATCCCCATTTTGTCCAGAATGACATTTTTCACCTGTTGTAAACAGTTAAGATGCAGGCGAGTTTTTAAAAAATGTCGATGACCCACGAACGGTTTTTATTTGCTATCATCATTGTGAAAAGTGCAATGTCAAATTGGGTTGATGTCCGTGTGCATTTTTCAAATGAATAGAAAAAAACGTTACCTGCGAACGCTGATGAACATCCATTTTATCACAATGCCCCATGTCCCTTTCTCACTTGTGATATTACCAGTAGCAATAAGTGCAATACCTTCATGTATTACACACCTACACCTATGCAATGCGTATCATCAAACATTCTGCTGCCACTGCAACCGTTCATGCCGGGAACAAATTGTCTCTAGTTTAAATTAAACTCCAAATAATTGTTCCTTTTAATAAGTTCACTTGAAAGTGATAGCTTAACGCTTTTGTTAAACCAAATCTGATATTATTTGAGTTAAAAAAATTGCAAGCTTCATCTTTTGATGAGTTCTGAGTGATGTTGGGGTATTGTGTGACATTGGTTATTAGTTACATATACACTTTGCTCCGAATATCATCTCACTGCAGCCAACAAACTTTTTGTAAAATCATTTCATTTTTAAATTTAACTTCTTTCTCAGTTTTTCTGTACAATTATCAACAGCACCAAAATGTCTGTTGGTCAACTACAAAGTGTTTACGCAGTGTCACGTAAAATATTCAAAGTTATTCTGTCTGCACCACTAAACCTTAATTTGAGAACCCGCTTTATTTCGTTTTCATTTCCAAAAATAAAATTTTTAGTACCTCCATCTTTGTAAAATAGCACCGAGCGAGTGCAAGGGAAAAAATTTTTTTTTCATCCCTCATGAGATTAAACAAACTATTATGCATGCACGCTCACAAAGTACTAAAGTAGCGTCTCTCTTAGCACCAACATCGCCACCATAAATATCAAACTACATGCATGCATACATAAAGGATGTAGTATTGGATCATAATACCATTTCTATCACGATCGTCATCATCATCGTTTACTACTTCTACCACCACCACCACCACCACCACCACTGTTTAACTCAAGCAACTCAAAAAAACCACCCTTCTTTTTCTTCCGTGGAGATTTTTTTTTCTTTCTTTTTTCATCTTTGCTGATAAACTGCTGGGAATCTGCTTGTGCTGTTGCTGCATGCATCATACACACACACACAGTGAGTCTACTAGAATAATCACTAAAACATCGTCATGGAATGAGAATTCTCCGTAAGTAAAAAGTTGGTTTCAAATCCTAAAAAGTTGCAAGTCATTTCAAGGATGGGTGCCGAAGTGCCATGTATGCCATGATGATGATGATGAGGATGCTACATACACTTCTTTGACTTCTCCTTTTTACTTGTAGTCCCGCTGGGTTAGCATTGCTTATACACCACAGACAGACATTGTTCAAATTTAACTTTTTTCGTCATTCCTTATTCTTTTACTTGTGTGTGCACACTGCATACTTGCCAACTTGTACATGGCTCACATTTTTTTATTTATCCGTACACTTTATTCATTTCTTCGATTCTTCTGTGTATGTAACGTTCATTTTTCTAGCGCTCGCTCTGCCTACCATATCATGGCATTGCCAGCAGCACCACGCAGTGAAAAGATTACGTATTTAAATGGCAGCGAGAGCAACGCAATAGTGTTGCCGTTACACGCAGTCTCCTCGTTAAATTAATACTTTGGTAATAATAAATATTTAAAATAAAATGATTGAGCAACATCATATAACGCGCCGCATCGATCTTAAGATTCATGTCCTGTTCTCAAGGAAGCATCTCTAATCCTTCTCGTAACAACTCGACAGTCAACACTTTCCTGATTTTTAACAACAAATTTGGGTGAAATCGATAAACTTACTTCCTGCGTCCACTAAAATTCCAATCTGTTATTACGACGGATATTGAATCTCGACTATATAGTCAGAGGCCAACATTTTGGAAGTCATTTTTTTTGGGTAAAATCGATCCACAGCTTGATAAATATTGGTCATTATATGACAACCTCTTGTTCTGGAAATTTTATATGTACACGAAAAGTAGCAGAGCTTCTTTCTCAAAATCTTCATAATATTCCAAGATGCATTTATACAGGTACGGTACCTATTCTTCTACTTGTGTATTTTTTTCCTCTCTCTCTCTCTCTCTCTCTTCATTTACCTTCCTGAACTAACTCTTAACCTAGAAAAGTGTCAGTTTTAGTTCCTGCTGTTTAAACTTCTTTTCTACGCTCTGACTACTATTATTGCTACTACGGCACAGTTCAAATATTCATGTCAAATATGAGTTATGATAGGTAGAATCATTAATCATCGACATATCATAATACTATCACAAGTAGAGGTACACAAGGTATGCACACACATTGAAAAAAATAATAATAAAAAGGGCAGAAATCTAGCATGATTGCACCTCACCTCCTCTGCCTTTCACATTATGCAGCAAGATTTCTCTGGCAATGCACTGCAATGCAAGTTGCTCATAAAAACTGACAGGAAAAGACCGGCCAGGCCACACACTACTTCTAAACTCCCCGTCTTTTTTTCCAGTTCTTGAACCGTTTCGCGTGATATGAGCAACGAGCGGGATAGAAAAATATGAAATCAATACTAAATACATTGAAACAGCAATAAATAATTAGAGCAAAGATTATTTTCTTGGAATCGCCTCTCTCTCTCTCTCTCGCAAACGGATGCAAACCTACTTGGATTATTAGAATGTATCGTTTTTAAAAAACAATTTTCCTCTCTTCAATTTCAACAATGAGCCAGTGAGTAGCATGAGCAGCAGCAGCAGCAGCAGCAGCAGCAGCATATATTTTGTTTTTTTACTTAAGCCATTGAATAGCCAGGATAAAAAAAAATCCCGGATCCCCATACCCTCTTCTTCTCATCGTCATCATATCAATTCGTAACATATTTAGGAAAAGACGCAAGAGGAGAAAAGAGGAGAACTCGAGAGAGACGAGTGAATAGAATAGCGTGACTATTTTAACTCACTCTTGCTCATTCTACAATCACCATCACTGCTACTACTACCACTACCGCTACTATTTTACCCTCTCAGGGGTAGCACGCCAGGAGGATGACGCAGCGTAACTTCATTACTTGTGTTGCGTTATTATTATTATTATTACTATTATACGTACAAGTTGTGCAAGTATGACTTCAATTTTTTTTAAATTTTTTTTATTCCCCGACAGACAACAACAGCAGATGAGGAAGAGGGCCGTGCATGCTCAATGCTTATATTTTTACTATTATGAATATTCCCCTAGAGCAGCAGCAGCAGCAGTACAAGTCTTTGGTTGGACCATCATCATCATCATGGTCATATAAATGAAAAATGGGAATTCGGTTAAACATGACAAATGATATGCAGCCGTCAAATATTTTCTCCTCTGATCTTCTCTATTATCATTGTAGAGCATACATGGTGTTGTGTTGTGTTTTGTCTTCTCTATTTCCTTCTCTCCCGTTCCCTTTCAAATATTCCTTCTCCTCCTCCTCCTCTAGTTTACAACTTACAATGCACGTTACATAATATAACAATAATAATAATAATAATAAATAAATAATCATAACTCCCTAATACTACTACCACCACTGCCATAAGTAGTAGTAGCAGTAACAGTAGAAGTAGTTGTAGTAGTGTTCCTGGTTGGAATGAAATGCAAACGAATAAATTCCATATCTCCGATTCCATTGTCCATGTCATCAAAAGTTGTCCATGAAAAAAAAATCAGTATGTTGGTTTAGCTTTACTACAACAACGGCAACGCAACTACTAGCATATAGGCTTTCTCTATATTACGCTTTAAATCTTTTATTGTTCGGACTGAGACTGACTGACAATCGGAATCGAAAAGCTCTAAAAATCGTTGATCATCATCGTTCTTCTGTACGTAACGTACGTACGCTTGCATTGATGATGATGATGACGACGACGACGATATGGTTGTGATTCATACACGGTGCTAGAATTATGGAACACAAATTCTCAATCTTTCTCAACAAGAGACAACAATAACCGCATTAGACTTAATGGAAGTGCATGCAAGCACGCATGTGAAAATTGAAGCACCCATGGAGAACCTTTTCGTCTATTTATAAATATCCGTAACAAATTCCTCTGAGAGAGAGAGGAAAGGACGACGCAGAAAAGCAGAGCTCGCCATAGTTATAAATGTACTAACATGACTATGTTGTGAATTTGATGAGGACGGATGGATGGGGTTGGTTGGTGGTTGAAAGAGAATTATGAAGAAAACAAGTTTTTTTCTCTCTTTTTTAGTGCCTCAACTTTCAACGTTGCCATATTTTTTTTACGTCGAAATCAATCTAATAACCTGCAAAAAAATAAAATAAAAAAGTCTCTGTAAGGCTTATAGAGAAACTCATGTTCTCTTTTAAAACAAATTGAAACTTCATCTATTATTATTAATTTGGCACTTTGCATCTCAATCTCATCCCAATTCAATTCTAGACAACACTTTAACCGACACGTTTAAGCAATGAACGAGAACTTTATTTCACTTTTTAAACATATTTTTTTAAAGTGTGTAAAGGTTTTTTTTTATTATCAGGACAATCGTTTTACCTTTCTACAACTCTGCAAAGAGAAAAATTGTACTTTCAGGAAGAAAAAGAACATACTTTTTTCTCTTTAAACTTTTATGCTAAAGAAAATATTATTATTATGATGATGATGATGCTTTCAACGTAATGAGTACTCTTTTACTTTTTACCTTTTGCCGTAGATTGGCCTGCGGTACTTTTTTTTCTTGTAAAAGAGACTGCGTGGACATGGGCATACCCCCACTTGTCATTTTCTCTCTCTCTCTCTCTCTCTTGAAAAGAGTCAGAGGAATAAATAAGGGGTAAAAACATCTTCTTCGTTTTAAACATCCTCTCATCGGCCACAAGAAAGAGGGAAAATGAGAAGAAATTATGGAACAAGACAACTAGCAACGCCACTTGACAACCTATTATCAAAATGTAACAACTTTTTTAA
Organism: Sinhomidia bicolor; assembly: GCA_027743785.1. Classification (NCBI taxonomy): domain Eukaryota; kingdom Metazoa; phylum Arthropoda; class Collembola; order Entomobryomorpha; family Entomobryidae; genus Sinhomidia; species Sinhomidia bicolor. The sequence continues at coordinate 481 of JAHZMT010002071.1, read as the reverse complement.
CACTCAGTCAGTCAGTCTCACAGCCGAACCAACCAACCCAGCTCATATCACAATCAGTGTGTGTACAATATAGTGAAAGACAAAAAAGCAACAGGTAAAAAAAAGAAAGAAATATCAATTTGCCGACCAACCGACCGACCTTACCACGCCAGCCAACACAAGTAAGTGCATTAAAGCTAAAGAAACATCAATAGTAATAATAATAATGTATGTTCCATACATCCATTAAAGTCATTATTATTACTACTAAGCGCATAAGTAACTTCACAAGATTATATTGAAATGTTTGCCAAGAAAAAAAATATCATTTCATTTTTTTTCATTTCTTTCCCACGTCAAAGACGTCGTCGTCGTCACCACCACCACCACCATCATCATCATAACATCACGTCTCTTGTCTCACTGACAACGAGTGAAACGAAGGAACACTGATACTTGTTTTATTTAATGGAATATATAAAGGTTTTGACCCAGCCTGTCG
>JAHZMT010002069.1:0-17357 GCA_027743785.1 Sinhomidia bicolor | reverse complement strand
TTTAAATTGCATTTCTTCTTTTGTGAAGGTTTCGGCATTTTGCAGTACCCCATTTTCAAAGGGATCCGACAATCAACCTACGCCGCCTTTTTATTACCAATGCATAAAAGTCCTCGTTTAACAATACGACGTTACGCTCTCGTTCGAAAAGTAAGCAAACTAGGTGATGTGGTTAAATGCTTGAAGCTAAATTACTTACCTAAATTAAATATATTATTTTTACTGTAATTTTTAAAATGTTTTGCAGGTATTATTTCGAGATATGAACAACATGGCGTACGGTGTAGAGTACGTAAGGCATGGCAAGATTGAAACAGCCATAGCCACAAAGGAAGTTATCTTGAGTGCAGGAACTCTGGGTAGCAGTAAATTACTCATGTTGTCGGGTGTTGGACCGCGGGGACATTTGGACGAACTTGGAGTAAAAAAATTATTTTGAATTTGTTCTCCATATTATTACAAACTTATATTATATATTTAATTATGGCTCTTCGTTTGAATTTTTTTAGATCCCTGTTCGGTCAGACTTGCCAGTTGGAAGTACGTGTATTAATTTTTAAAAATATTTTCAAATAAACAAAGAAATAGGCATATGAAATGTTATTTTGTCCCTAGGAAATTTACAGGATCATTTGGGAGTTCACCTGGGCCCATTTTTCATCTCGGAGCCAAAGTCATTCCTCTTTGATCGTGACGTCACACCCGAGAACATTGTGCGCTGGCTATTCCTTGGCACCGGTCCAATTACCACAACGGGCTACCAAGGAGCTGCATCCTTAGTCAGCAGCATTGCCAAATCCCGGGGTGAAGGAAACTGGCCGGATCTGCATTTAATCCTGCATGGACAAGCAATTCATCAAGGCTACATGGACGCTTTTTCATACGCTTACAGTCTTCAGGAAGACGAGCTAATGCAGTACTACACAAACGCGATAGGTCGGGACTCATTCCACATTTATGTTGTTGGCGCACGGCCCACCAGTACAGGTCAGGTGCTCCTAAGCGGAGCGAGTATCAGTGATCCCCTGGTAATCAATCCCAGATATATGGAGGACGGAGGAAACGGTGACTTTAAAATATTGTTAGAGGGAGTGAAGACGGCACTAAATATTGCAAACACAACCATGTTCCAACGACTGGGTGCGGAATTTACCAAAGCAAAACTACCTGGCTGTCAAGATTTGGAGTTGGGGAGTGACCAGTATTGGGAGTGCTACATTCGAAGATTTACGCTGACCATGCATAATCCTGTGGGGACGGTAGCACTGGGAGCTGTAGTTGATCCTGCCTTGAGGGTTAGAGGAACTAGGGGACTCAGAGTTGTGGATGCCAGTATTCAACCAACACTTGTTAGTACAGGCACTGCGGCGAGCACATTGATGATTGCAGAAAAAGGAGTTGATTTGATTTTGAAAGACCACGGAATACTCTGACAGGGACCAGGATCTGTTTGATGTGATTTTCGGAAGAAATGGATTCTTCAAGAAAAATCCCATTTTGAAGATTTTGCAAAGGGAGTTTGATACGCTAAATCCATTGCGTGCCCTGTTCAAGCCGTTTATCACGGTGGCCAGCGCGGCCGAGCAGAACACGGAGAGCAGCGTGGCCAAGGAGAGATTTACGCGGAACGGAAAGCTGGATAACCCGTTCCTGCAAATATTTAGTAGCGTGTTTGGAGGAAATTCCAATTATTTTAATAAAGCGGATAATAATGTTGCAGCGACGAATATTGCTGTTAACCTTCATCATCAAGTGCAGGGGCAAGAGGAAGAGAAAAGAAGGGTTGACAATTTTTCGGGTTCACTGATACGGAGATCGACAGCAGAGGAGGAGGAGGAAAAAAAGAAAAATGTCATAAGTAAAAATGAGTGGGTGCTCCAGCAGCCTGCAGTGCCATTCATCATCATCAAAGTCAGTGAACTTTACACTCAAGTTGAAGCCAATTCAACATACTGGACTAAAAATTACAGAGGTGGGAAAGAAGAAGGGAAAGGGAGGAAAGCGCTATGCTCTTCTTCAAGCCATTTTAAAGAAGGAAGCTGAGATGAACGCCACGGGAACAAAAATGCCAACTCCCACATTGGACGTTGAGTATTGTAACGACTGCAAAAACTACAACCACCCCCTTACCTCCTCCACCGCCACCCTTACCTACAACAACCTCCACTAGTACCACATCCGTACTTCCCACTACAACAGGAACCTTATCAACAATTGCACTCAAGTCAACAGTTAAACCGGTGGTACAAGTAGTCCAGTTTGAAAGACCAGTTGTTCAAAACGTTAATACTTTTGGAAATGAGTTATCATTTGACGAGCTGCCCACCTTACAATTACCACCTGCAGAAAGTTCTAACGATACCGCCATCTTTGGAAATATAGTCGCCAAACCAATTTCTCTCCACAATCCATCTTCAATCGGTCTCCTTCCTGTTCATCGAACTCCAGCCCCAACTCCGTTGCAACAACTTTTCAAAAGTTTAAGCACATTTGAGCAATTCATGAACTCGTTAACAGCCAAGGACAGATTGCCACCTCTGACATTTCCTCCACTTCCTCCTCTTACAACGGCTCTGCCTCCACCAGTAGGAAGCTTCTTCTCCGTGGCCCAGTCTCAGAATGCTTTCCACTCTACAAACAACAACCCTAATATCTTCGACTTTCTTTCTCCGTCCAACAAAAATGCTCAGTCAAAAAGCTCAACCACCACAGGTCCCTTTCACTTCTTATTTGGAATTACTAACAATCCAAAATCAGCTACCACCCCCACACCGCATCAAAATGTATCGGCAGCAGACGACATTTCAAACGCTGTAGGCGTTGTAAGTGCCACCGCAGCAGAAAATGAGGAGAGGACCGAAAGAGCAAACATTACAACAAGGAGTCGGTCTCCACCTGTCGCTCAAACGAGCAATTTCTTTTCCTCCTGGTTTAATCCAGCACCACTCCCGCAAATTCAATCCCCAACTTCATGGTTCAAGCCTTTAGAAAAATCTTCTGCTTCATTGCAGCAGTCGTCTTCCTCTTGGTTCAAACCACTGAACGACCTCAGCAGTAGCACTAAAGACAAATCTTCCTGGTTTAAACCATTTAATTTTGACAACAACGACAAATCGTCGTCCTCCTCCTCCTGGTTCAAACCCGTCAATTTCAACAAGCCTCCAAGCAGCAAAGTTTCCTCGCCCTCTCAAATGTCAAACAAAGACGTGTTTAGCGACCTCTTTGAGCTGTTTTTTGGAGGACTCAAGAAGCATGAGCGGAGAGCCGTGTTCAAAACACTGGACACAATGCTGGAGGCTGGCGAGACACTTGCAGACATTATCGGTGCGCCAGGAGAAAGTAGTTCCACCGGAAGTACAACAAATAACTTTTTCGAGCAGATTTCCAAAGGGAAGAAACGTGATACTGGAGAAAAGGATGAGGATGATAAGAAGAAGGAGCAGTTGATAAGAAGTCTGATAGCTTTAAATCATGTGTTGGGGACGCATAACCGTAACGCAACCACAAAGTCAACATCCGTACTAAACTCAACAGTAACTAGCATTAACAGCAATAGCTTAGAAGAAATTTTAGATATTATTAATTATCCACCGCCGGTGGCAGAAAAAACAACCGAGAGTACAGTGGAGCAAGTGGAAGAAACCACTACAATGACAACACTAGAAGACGACGACGCGGAGTCTCCAACAACACAAATGCCTGTCTTTGATCAGGAGTGAAAGCAATGAACCTTTTATTTGTTACATGTTGTGCATAAAAAATTAAGAGTGTTAGTTTGTTAAATTAAAAATTCTCTATTCTCGCCTTTATATTTTTTATATCACGTTGATCATTTGCCATAATAATGTAGTATAAGCTTGTGCATTCATTCATTGTTTACCTGATAATAATATATTATGAACGCATCAACAAGAAAGAGTGTTGTCTCACCCGAAAAAATGTGTGTAAATATTATATGCAATTTAAAGATTTTTTGTAACAAAATACTGTACATAATGACTTGAAATAAAATATACGTTGTATCTTTTTGTATGGATAAAAGTTATAAATAGTGAACTTTACTACTGACAGTATTCGGGATTAAAATTACCGTTTAGCAGAAAAGTCACTTAATTATAATGATAAACTTGTAATATGTACTTATGATATGCTAGTAATCAAGCATCACCATAATAATAGTATTTCATATTTCTTAAATGCACAATCCATAAACACAATGAAGACTTTGTTGGGTATCCGCATTGTTTAAAGTTGAAAACCATAAATTTTATCTATAAACTTTGTCTAAAGCCGAATTCCTTGTTGTGGTGATGGTGACTCACGACAAACGTAAGTACTTCCCTTGTCCTATCCAACTTGGAAAATCTTGCAGTATTTTATAAGAATCCTATCTGCTTTTGTCTCCTTGTTTTGAAGGTGAATAAAATCGTGCTGTTTACTACTCTCATTTTCTATATGTTCAAATTGTTAAAAGTCTCCCATATGTCTATGAAAATATAATGTCATTTATATTGCTTCATATAAATAGTTCAATAAAGTCTCATTTTACTACTACTACACATATGTTCGAGAAAAAAATTCACTCAAAGTAGATCGAGTCGAAACATTAATTAATTAAGCAAGTAGTGCTTATACCATTTTTAAAACAGTACACCAGTGAACACCCTTGACTACACATTAACATTCCATACAATATTCTATATCAACTCTTTCTTGACTCAACCTACACATCCGCCACTTTTGTCCTTTTACATTATTATTATTATTAAAGCAAGTTCAGATAAGAATAGAATAATAGACGAGCTATGCCTCTATTCAGACACATATTCTACTTGACTTTTGCTAGACCCAATAACTGATCCGACTGATCAGACTCGCTTACAAATTCCGTTTTGAAAACTACATTCATCCTTTATTCACCATGCAAAATTTTTTATAGAAACACGGCGCAGAAAAGATACTTTGTTTCCTGCTTTTTGCCTTGACATCTTCCATTTCACGCATTTCACTATGGCGTCTTGTCGCAGCACAACAGCATTCTCCTCCACTTTCTCACTTTGTCGTCATTGTTCATTGCACAGCGAATAAGAGTTGCAGCAGCAGTTTATAAAGGAATGCCTGCCACTACTACATAATAGCTCTCTTCTGTCCTCCACTTTTAACACAAGTGACAATTTATTTGCGAAAGGATACTGATGACGATGATGTTAATGATCACCATCATCAACAGCCAAACCCAAATAGATGTGAATTGTAAATACTTCTTTTTTATCATTTGCTATTATAATCATTATCTGACTGTCTTTATTGTGGTGATGATGATGTGGGTTGTGTTTGGATTTAAATCGTAGAGATATTACAACCTCAACGTAGTACATACACAGGGAAAGCGTGTGTAGTTGAAAAATGTATGTAGCAGCAGCATGTTGACTAGTGTGACTTGACTAGAGTGACACACACACAAGTATAAAGATCACAATCTATTTTTGGAACGGTTCACCTCGATCTTCCTTCTTTTCCCCTTGGCAAAGGCAATGCATGAAAAATCAGCATTAACAAAAAAATGTTCAACCGATTTTTTTTCTCGCAACGTTAAATGCATTTTTTTAAAGCAGTAATATTTATGTTAAATATGAAATATATGTATGTAATATGTGTATAATAATAGGTCTGTAAGTTGTTAAGCCATCATCAGCCTCTTTTTGACACTACACAGCTTGCATTCAAAAACACACACACACACATAGACACACAACAAGAACATAATGAACCCTTTCATTTCCACATGATGATGTTGATGATGATGATCATAATGTGATGATAAACATTTTGCACAAGAATAGAAGCACATTTTTTATTTCATTTGAAACCTCTTCACCACACAATTCATTCCTTTGCCACACATGTGGAATTTTTTATTTACTTTTTATTTTATTCTATTCTCCTTTGAATCTGCTCTGCTCATGTACATTTCCTGTCCTTCCTCCTTCCTCTTCTTTGTTGGAAGGAGTAGTGCAGTTCAGTGTAGTGTAGTGTTAGTGTGTAGTAGTAGTAGTAGTAGTTTAGGTTCTCTTCATTGGAGACAAAATAAAAATTGGTATCATTTTCCTATCGCGTGTTCTCATAAAAAAAACTTTTGTTTTTTAGACACAGCCGCCGACACTACCACCACCACCGGATAGATTTTTCTCTATAGAACTGCTCGAGTAATGATTGTGTGAGTAAACGAGGTTGTATCAAAACCTGTTAAAAATGTTGAGCCAGTAATGGTTGGTTGTAGTCAGTACTAAAAAAAGTTGAGAAAGCTCAGTGGAAAAAGTGGTGCATTATTATTAGTTCTTTGTGTGGGGTGTCGGTGTCGCGTGTTTTGTCTTCTCTGTGGGAAGCAACACTTTTCTGCAGCAAAGTTTTCTTTTGGCACTGCAGTGCAGTGTGAAATAATAGCTTTTATTGTTCCATTTATATATTTGTTTGTTTTTTAAATATGATCCCTAACGTTGGGACCTGGTGGTACCTGCTGCAATTTATCTAGTTGAAAATATTCGTACCATTTCCGATTGTACAAAAACGTTTTTTTATTGAAAATTGCACACTTATTTCCAATTTATTTCATTTGCTCATCCATACATATAATTTCCAATAAGCAGTAAAATATGAATATCACATCAACAATAAATTATACCGATATAATTGGGGGTGAGGGGGATATTTTTGACGAAGATGTTCCAATAGTGGAACTAGTTGAAAGTACAGATCCGGACTCTGAGCACGCTATCGGTATGAGGATACACGAATCAATCTTTAGAATAAAATTATAAATTTGAACATAAAAAAAATACAAAATGATTTTTCTTTTTCAGAGTCCTCCTTGCTCAAAATAGTATCAAAGTTTTTCAAAGCCATTGTGACGCTACTGGTAAGTGGTCTCCTGCTTGGAGTGACGTTCCTTCTTATCACATTATGGAAAAGAGGGTATGAAAAACAATCCGCTAAGCATTATTTTTTTCCTTTCTTTCACCAACAAACACACCAAACGAAATAGAAAACTTAAACTTTTCCTCCATCAGGTGTCGCACGCATAGAAAGTTGGAAGAGGAAGGGAAAGCAACCAACGGAAAAGCAGGTGGTGGTGGTACACTCCACTCTGTAATTGTAACACCACCTGAGGATGAGGATGATCTTCCCACGTTTATAGACTACGACTCGACAATTCCCACAAATAGCAGCGGTGGCAAGCAAAAGTCGCCCGTACCTGTAAAAGGCGGTACGTACATGAAGGTGCCCATGGGTAAACAAACTTTACTCCGCAGAGCATCCGGTGTGTTTGGCAGTGAAGCCCTGAGTTTTGTTGCGGAGCAGTACACAATGAAGACCGTGGAAAAGGAGGGAAGTCACCATCACCATCATCACCATGGAAGAAATAGTCCTCACGGAAGAAATAGCCCACATGGTCATCATAACCAACCTCATCATTTTCATAGTGGACATAGCAGCACAGGAGGAGGCTCAATGACACACGGCCAACAGAACCACAACGAGGAAAATAATGGGGAAGCTAACAACAAATCGTCAAAGTGGAATTGCTTCAAAAGAAGTGATAATTAGGAAATAAAACGTTTTATTGATATTATTCTAATGATGTATATATACAATGTACAGTCAAGTAAAAATAATTTTGGACGAGATACAATAATAATAATAATATATTTATTTTACACGAAAAAAATAATTTTTTTCCTCCTCTTCTTCTTTCGGTCTACTCTGTTTTATTGATCCCGACTTTATTTACTTATTAATATTGCTATTACGAAAAATTGAAAATAAAAGTAATGGAATGCGTTGCGGAATATGAATCTCTTTCTTTATATATACAGCTTAATTATACGTGGTGGTTAATTTAATAATTGTAATATGATAACTAAAACGAACATAATATATTATTTTGGAAGATCTTCAACGTGTGTGGTTTTGACGGTGTCAATAAATGCGGATACAAATCGGATCAAATTCACCTTGTCTGCGACTGGCTGCTTCCATAACTTCTTCGTGGTCGGGTTCATCATCAGTATCATAGGTGGTTATACATTCATTAGTTATCAAACTGAAGCCAAGACATTTGATTCCACAGTGGCGAGCTGCAATCACCTCTGGAACGGTACTCATGCCTGTGATTGTGATTTAAAAAATGAAAAGAATGTGAAAATGAGAAAACGATGATGGGTTTAAAAACATCAATACCTACGTAATAATAATAATACGTTTGTGCTTACCAACTGCATCAATTCCAAGCAATTTCATTAGTTTAAGTTCAGCTACAGTTTCAAAGGTGGGGCCTCCTAGCATTGTGTACACACCTTCATGAAAAAACTCGCTCATTCCTAATTCCTTTGCTACAGATTTTGCCAACTTGCGTAGATCTACGTCATAAGCGCTATTCATGGCTAAGAAACGGGGGCCAAACCTGTTTGCAAAAATTCAGAATAAGAATGATTACAGTAAGTAGAAGTGCATTATTCTTAAAAACAAAGAAGATTACCATAAGAAGGCTTAGCATTTAGTTTACCTTTCGTCATTGGGTCCTCTAAGAAATGACTCGCCAGAAAATCCGGGAAAGTTGACGTGATCCTTGATCAGCATTATGTCACCCACCTTGTAATCCGGATTAAGTCCACCGGCCGCATTTGTAACAATTATCATTTCTACTCCAAGAAGTTTGAACACACGGACTGGCATAGCACACTGGAAAAAAATGTAGGTGACGATGGTGTTATCATTTTTTAAATTAAGATAAGCTGACACTTGCACTACAAGTTGACACGTAGTTTTCCCAAAAGATAGTATTTTTTTCTCTCACATGACTTGCAAAAATCAAGTCGCATTAACCAAAAATAATAAAGATACATGATACTCTCAATTACGTCAAAGCCCTATATAAAATAACATTCGTTGTGACCATGTACTATAATAAATCATTGATAAGTGTTAAAGAAAATTACATCACGTGATGTAATAAGCTATAATAAAAAATGTTAATCTCATTGAAAAATAGTCTTAAGAAAACTGGTTATCATTTTATATTTATATATCTGGTGTTCGCATTCGCACTTGCATCAATCAACGGTAAAGATAAGAATGTCACTTTGAAATGATTTACTTTTTATATCCCTAAAACTAATCATCTGAATGTCAACTGAATGAATTGCTTTTTGATGACTTGGTATGCTCGTCTAAAAAATATAGGAATTTTTTTCAATTTTTGTTTTCTTTATTATTACCTTCCATAATGGGTATCCTTCATAGTAATGGAATCTGCCTTGCATGCAAACAACCGGAACATTTCCCATTTTTCCCACAACCAACTTTCCTGCGTGACCAGGTACCGTGCTTTGGGGAAAGTGTGGGATTTCTCCATATGGAAAATCAATCTTCTCGTCCAAAATCGTCGCCAAACTTCCAAGGCCTGATCCACAAATAATGGCAATTTTAGGGCTAATGTTGATCCTGTCTTTTATGTACTGGGCGGCTTCAGATAACACTTCGTATGTGTATCTGTGCGAAAAAAATAACTAATTAGGTCATTACAGTTTAATGTCATGCTAAAAAATATGACTAAATTAATAAAATGACTTACGGATTAACGGCATTTCCTCGTAGTGGTAATGGCACTTCAGTTTCATGATAAGTACGACTATTTCCATTTTGATGTGTTTTTGAGTGACCGTTGCTACTGTTCAGCTTAATGGCCCCATTATTATTACTGTTGTGTCCGTTTGAATGGCTATTACCATTGCCGTGGGTCAGGTCACTAAGCGTTAGCCCAGCATTGGCAAATTTGAGCGAGCTCATTTTTCCCTGTTCGTGTTGGGAGTGGTCTTGGGTCAGCACCTAAAATTAAAAAAAAAATATACAACTATAAATCTTCTCTATTCCTTGTACATGAAATGCAAAATTACAAATATTTTTACATTACATTATTATTGTTAATTTCAGTTTCCACTGCCTCTTGCAATCGTAATAATGATTCCATATTAAAATGTTTTCAGAAAAATGATGAAAAAAATTGGCGACTATACTTTAATCAACGATTTCACTCTATATTCTTTTACATGAATCAGCGCAAAGGCTCCTCTGCAACTGACAATAATACAATGTTGCCTGTCAAAAAAGTAAACTCTTTGCTATTATTACTGCTGCGTAGTAGCATGATTTAAGAAAAGGACTAGTGTTTAAGACATCCTGATCTATATCTTGTTGTGTAGCTCTCATACTTCTAATAAATCGTACTTCTGTCTAATTGTTAGGAAAACCCAAATTACTACCATCATCAACAACAACAGCAAGCAGCATAACTAGTGTCATTGTTTTTTTTCCTCTTCTAAACAAACATGATCTGATGCAATGCATCGATTGAAAAAACTTGACTTTAAAAAATCAATAGTAGTGTAGCAGTAGTAGCATTGCAAATTCATAAATATTTATGCATAAAAAATTACTATACACCAAGTAGCAGTATAATACTAGAGACAAGACAAAACAGGCAATTACTATTATTATTCTGATGCTGTACATACACACATATGTCATGTCATGTACCTCTTTGCAGTATGTGTGGTTAGATGGGAAACTACCTATGAAATGCTGCTGATGCTACTCATTTTTTTAATAGACACTTACGATGTAAATATTGTTGTTGTTTTTTATTATTATTTATTCAAGTTTAGTTGCAGCTTCAGTAGCAGCAGTAGTAGTATTATAAACCATTCAAAAAGAATTTACTACGCACTAAAAGAAGGAAAAAAATTACTAAATGCTTTTGATGAACTTTGAACGATTTCATTCATCATTGCTACTCAACACGCAACAACAAAAATGCTCTTTAAACCAATTTGATTTTTTTGTGTGTATAAAAAGGGTTGAAATGGATATAGGATTACTTTCGGGTGGATTTCTATTGAACACTTTATAGTTCATGCAATAAAAAACTTTTTTTGACAATGCAATTTTTGTATTATGATAAGCATAATACTTATCAATGTACTTTATGTTGTCACCAGTAGTGTAGGTATTTGTATGCAAATGCATAGCAATTAAAAAAGACCGTGACATACAAAAAATCGTTTAAAGTAGACCTCTTAAAGTAGTACAGGTGCAATTTAAGTACAGTTATGCTCTGATAACAATACTCCACTTTAATCAAAACTTTGACAGGAAAATTAAATTAGATATGTATTTAAATTTTTTTTTAAAAACTTACCTAAAAACGAAATAAATTCTGGACAAACACACACCAACGATTTTGGTTGCAAGGGTTTTGATGCGAATTAAGAGTTAACGGTTTCAAAACGGTTTCTTGTTTTCACTTTGATGTCTTCCTCCTTCAATTATAGATAAAGGCTATTGACAGTAGTAGTAGTGGAATGATTAAAAATGTGAGCGAGTATCTGTCAAGAGAATTTAAAACTGGAACTGAGAGAGCAGCTCAACTTTCCTTTCTTTTTATACACGCGAACAAGCGAGAGCAATTGAAGAACAAGTTTTTTTTCGCTTTAAACTAAGCAAATAGATAAATTTTATAATAAATCAAGAGCTTTGCATAGAAGAGTGACTGGTAACGATAATTACTTGCATACTTGGACATTTAAAAGAAATTGAGATGATAGATAGATATGTACATACATATGCAGCCAGCACACAATACATACAATAAGTTTATTGATATTGCGCTTTTGGCTTTTAGAGATGGTACATAATAACTCTTTTCTACCGCAACTTTTTCTACTCTCGCCGCTACTCTAATTATTATTATTTACAGAGAAATTGCTTAGCTTAAAATTTAAAATTGGATTTAAGTTGCAACTGCCATAATTAAAGAATTTACGAACAAGGTATTTATTATATATTATACAATTTAAATAATAAATAATAATAATAGGCAGTTGCTCCTGCAAGATAACAAGATCAGAGGTACAGTAGAACGACGGTGATTGATGATGACGTTTAAAATTCTGATGAAATGATTGACTTGAGATGAGTAATAATAAAGTACTTTAAATAGTCTCTAGAGGAGGAAAACCGGTCATTATTTTCACCTTTACCACCGGTTGTTGTTCTCGTAAATCCTAAAAATCTGATGTCACTATCGTTAATCGTTGTTGTAATAGTGCATTCTTATCTAAATACAATTGTTTTATTGGTGGCTTATTTTAAATTATACATATATTTTTTGCCAAGCATCATGTCATCATGATGGCGACACCGAATTTCTTATTTAAAATTTACTACGCACAAATTTTATTTATTTACTTAGTATTATTCATTGTCATGTTATATATTGCCATCATCATTAGGCTATTACGTTAAGTATTGGGATTACTACAAGTTAAGTAAGGCGTATATAAAAGTTATAAAGAATTATGATGGCATGCTGTGACGTATGTACGTGCAACCAAGATATAATAATAGTCATGGCAATTGATTCGTGGAAAGGAAAAAAGTTATAAGTTTTTTTTAGCGGTGTGGCTTCATCTGCAAAATAGTTGTATTTGCGCTGCTCGCCGTGGTGCTTCATTACTTTGTCCAAAATAATCCGTTTGTGTAATAGGTCATCCAAGTCATCTGATATTCAACATCATTATCATCAGCAGCAGAAACAATTAAGGAGCATTAAAAAGAAGGTTGGGGGAGTGTAGTGTGAGCCATGCCATTGATGATGATGCCACTTTCTGCTACACTAGAGATTAATCTGTTTTGATTTTTTTCGTAACTTATATAACATCTGTAATAAATTGTTTAAAATGGGTCCAGGCCAGAGGTTCCAGATATGACATTTTTATATGCTTTTAGCTTATCATTCTAGAGTGGATATATCTGAGGAGGATGGATCGATGACTGCTGTGACGAAGTGGACACACAAAACATTCTCATTGGTCAGAATTTTTATTTACTATCGAAAAAAATATCTTGAAATTGATTCTTATTTTTCTTGCTTGTTTGTGATTTTGCTGGTGTGCCGCGGTGGTCCTCGATAATATGAATGGAGGGACGAAGATTATAATCTTGTGTGTCGTGTGATATTTTTTTAAGAGATGATGGTTAAAAGCTATATTATGGTGTTTGATTGATTGACACAAAAAAACAACTCTGAAGATTTATCTAAATATTTTTAAGGAAGGGTAAGGGGATGAATAGGCGATTGTGACAACATAACAGTTAAATTTATCGAAGAAAGGATAAACTAAAATTTGTAAACAACTGTGGTATAACTCTATGTTATTATCCTTTCAAAGAAATTTCTAAAATATGCCAAGTAAAAGGGTTGAGTTTTGCTTGTAAATTCAAACTGACTTATTTATAAATGGGTTCATTGTCTTTTTTACATAAGTAACGGAGTCGTATTTCTTTTCCTATATGTCTCATGATGTTGATCTCAATTGATCGTGAAATGATGAAAATGGGTAATCACGTAAACAGACCTAAATACTTGTTGGTTCCGTATCGTTATTTTCCATGACTATTTACATTGCCATATTTCTGAAGTGAGCACACTCTTGAAAGTGCTTGAAAATTTTTGCAATTTGTTTGGTAACTTTCCTATGCATAATTATTTAAGTTTTTTAAAAAATAGCCGGTGGTAACACGATTGCATGTTTTATTGCGTACTAAATTACAAGTTTTAGTACTTGTAATAAATGCAATTTACAAGTATGTGTAATGTGTACCTTTATTAATATTATGCCTGTTTTTGTTATCAAATAACCTATATGGTAAAGAGTGCTCCGTGCTGACAAGAAGGATTGATAAGCACCAACGTACAGTTTTATAGTCCAGCGTTCATAAGTTACCAAGTTGACAGAGTGCAGATGTGCATATGTGCAAGAGTAGGGATTGGAGTTTGGAGAGCTCTGACAATTTTTATCTCGGTCGGAATCAATTTCAAAACTGCAAAGCCTACCACTTACTTTTTCTCTCGACGTGGACGATGATGTTATAACCTTTGAAATAAAGCGCTAAATCGCAATTAAAATGGAATCTTCAAATATGAAGCAAAAAAGTTTTTGCTATATCACTTGCCAATATCTATTTCAACATGGCAAAATTCTCTAAGGTCAAACAACAAAATGTTTTTTGACATGCTGTAAAGGTTGGTAAATTGCATCATGCTAACTACGTTTTAAATTGCAACGGTAATTCAGCAGCACAAGAATAATAATTTTGGTAAACCAAAAATATTTACAGCCTACCTCATTATTTCTTTCATTGTTGACATTTGATTTAATCTATTCGCTATATCAATCAACTTTAAAATACAATAAACCATCTTCCTTCTTATCGTATCCAGCTAAAACCAGACTAACAGGAGGAAGATCCAAATTGCCTGATAAGTAGTTTGTATAGCAGTACTCGGTTGTCTTTTTACAGTTAGATCAATATAAATACCTATGCACGTACACTATGTACCAAGTTCTATTTTTGTCTCGGCAGAACAGACTCGTTTTCTTTAGTCCTGCCTGAATAAATGCATGTTGTCTTGTAGAAAAGAATCCTTTTAAATTTCTATTTCTTTCTTCCTGTGTGTGCTTTGCGCAGCGGCGAGAACGCATTATATTCAATATTATAAGGATAAAAGGAATCTTCACTTCCTTCCTTGTCCTTGGTATTTTTTCAAGTGACAAAACCGCCGTCAAACAAGCTTTATGTATTTTTTTATAATGCGTGTAAACAGCATATAATGATGTCATGACGAGAATGCCACGCAAGCCAATCCCTGGCAACATGCCAAAAAAATGTTAAAATATAATAAGTATCCATTAAAAACATAACAAGAGTGTAATCATATCAAATCAGCAATTATTGCCAAACACAATCTTCTCTATCTGCATCTAAAATGGTATCAATAAGCTCTTGACAGTGTAATTAAACTTAAATGGTGATTAATGTATTTAAAATAATTATTACTTGTATTTAAAGTGTATAATTAAGCTGAAGTGCAATACGTGTTCGTGTCCATGTCCATGTCGCTAATTAAAAAATGACGTGTTAAGGAAGATGATTTTATGATAATAATGTCACAACAGCTTGGCAAATGTTTGCGTATTTTTCAGTATTATTGTCCAGTAAAATGGATGCAATTTTCGAGTTTATTGTTTTTCCGGAGATGAAACTTCTTAGCTTTCAAATGGATACTTTTCAATTTCGGGATATTTGAGTCCAGTGTCATTCAACACGGTCACGATCCAGGGATCCTTTCCGAGCTTTCCACTTTTGAGTAGTTTCACAGCAGCAGCAACATTTGCCCCTGATGTATATCCCAAGTAAAGTCCTTCCTTTTTCGCCAGCAATCCGCCTTTGGACACGGCTTTCTTTATCATTCCGTAGGACGACCTGTCTTTGATGGAACCACCTGTTGAAGCATATTTAAGGCAGATATTTTCAGTAATTTGCAAATGGTCCTTACCTTGTGATTATCTTATTAGGAGGTTTAATATCTTTTAAACGAGGATAAGTATACTGACCTGGATTCATGAATTCACATTTTGCCAAAATTCTTCCAGGCCCAGGCCATATTCGGTCCAAAGCTACAAGCGGTGTATTACCAATAAGCTCCAGAGCCGACGCCTTGATATCTGTGGTGGTAGTTGTTGACGCCATCTTCTTTGTCAAAGTTATTTAACCTGTCCTGTGAGATGTATATGGAGTACGTCGGGCACAAGCTTCGATTGTCGAATGAAACTTTCGAGAAGATATCTTTTAATTTAATTAATTAACACTTCTTGTTTTATCTAGCGCATTATCAAAAGGCAACGAACATTGTTAATTGTAAGCATTGTCAGGCGATACCGCTACCGCTATCTCTAACGTCTATTTTTATCGACAAAACTTGCATCACACAGTTATTGTGCATGAATGATGGATGTCTTTGATAACTAGTTGCATTACCCCCATAAAACGAATATAATCAAAAGGGGAAGACCACATTTGAAATGATGATAAGTAACAAAATTGAATTTAAAAGGCGAAAGGAATACTGAAACTAAAAGTATATTTTCAAGTTTTCTGTGATGGTTAGGATAACAAAAACTTTTGTGTTGTAAATAGTTAGTTGTTTTCTACTGACATACAAAAGTTTCCCAAACGCAAAAACCTTTTCAATTACGAATTTCTCATAAATGAATTTAGCATGATATCTAATGACATTGATTTCAATTCAATTTCATTGTTTATTTTATCCTGTTACTAGTCAACTGTGTCGAGAGATTCTCAAACATGCAATTTTAAAGTGTTTTCTCTGTTTATCAAAAAATATTAAGACTTGCAATTGGTCTGTACGAAACATGGGTGGTTCTTGTAATGAGGCTCTTCTGGTTTTCTTTTTTACACGCGACATGTTCTTGTCAAAACATCTTGTACAAATACAGCTGCCATCAATCAATAAAAAAGTGTTTGATATAATGAGTTATAATGACTAATGAGACTGATTTTCTGACTGGAATGCGGTCCGCTTCAACAATACTATTTTGCTTAAACAAAAATGACGATGCATTTTGCAAAAAATACTGTACAAGAAATTTCAATGTTGTGCAAACATTATTACATATACTACATGCATGCATACTACAAAGCAGAGTGGTTCAGTCCAGTCCCAGTCTGTAGAATGCACGACCTTGTAGTAAGTGCAGTACCTAATTTGTGTTTATTTATCATCAAAGTATGGTCTCATGTGGTCTGATTAGTCTGATATGCATGCATGTATACATTATATTATTTTGTGGTGATAATATATTTTATAATACATGCCCATTTTTTGTCTTTGTTAAATAGTTAAATCAATTGCAGCAACCTTGTATGTAGGTATATGTCTGATGGCATATGATCGCCAGCAAAATTAAAAGGCAGCATTGTCAATGAAGTTATAAAAAGCAAGCGTAGAGAAAATAATATTTATCTTGTCCAGTCGCTCCATTATGCTATTACTTAAATAATAATAATAATCATTTTAACATTGAACCTGACACCACTTAGGTTAAAACTCATACATTTGTTTTGTGATTATGGTTTTATTTCAACATTGAGAAGTAATCTGCATAAATTTAGTTTGATATTTTTAACTTTCAAATGGATACTTTTGAATTTCGGGATACTTGAGTCCAGTGTCATTCAACACGGTCACGATCCATGGGTCGTCTCCTAGCTTTCCACTCTTAAGCAGCTTCACAGCAGCAGCAACGTTTGCCCCTGATGTATATCCCAAGTAAAGTCCTTCCTTTTTCGCCAGCAATCTCTTGTATTCCACAGCCTCGGCATCAGACACAGAAAGTGTCTCATCCAATGTGTCAAACTTGAACAATCTCGGCACAGCG
>JAHZMT010002068.1:0-21183 GCA_027743785.1 Sinhomidia bicolor | reverse complement strand
CACAGAGATTAGAGAAAAGGTTGCTATTATGCGTAATATTTATGCCATATACCTAATTTGAACGAACCTAGAAATGAAGCACAACACTCACTCAGTACTCTAGTACCACAGAGCAAAAAGCCAGAACAAACCTGAATATGCGGCCGACTCGAAAGACCTTTTTCGTATTTATGCCAAACCATCTACACAAAATCCGATAAGAAAGAGACTGCTGTTTTACTACTACATTGTGTTGTTGTTGATTTTGTGAAGCAGTCTGTGTGTATACTTTTAGTAGGTATTATTATTATTACCTACCTACTTTACGTGAATAATTTATGAAGGGATTTTCATCTTGCTTTTCGTACACTTCCTCCTTCAACTACCTACCACCACTTTGCTACCCGCGACGGGTTTCATTTTTCCTGGCATGTTACAGTGACCCTTCGTATTTATTATTACAGCAAGTCCACACAATAGTAGCAGCAGACTGGCAATTTCTGTTCAGTTTCAACAAAAATTAAGGTCATGGAACCTTTGCGGTGTTTATTCTGCTGCCACTGCTGCTGCTGGCAGTAGAGAGTTTTCATATTTCCTTATCGTAAAAAGACACGAGGCTGTTGCTGTCCACCACTTGAGAAAAAAAGAATGATCCGGTATTTGTGAGCAAGAGACAAGAAGAAGAGGAAAACTGAGAGTATGTATATACCTACACAAGGACTTGCTTCCTTCCTTATTTCGTGTGTCTACCAAAAAAATCTTGAGAAAACAATAATATACAGAGTAGGTATGTATGTACTATTGCAAACTATCTGACTTACTTGTTCTAAACTGAAAGTACTTTCATAATATAGCAATATATATAGCATTATGAAAGTAGTATCGTATTTTGACTGTTATATTATGCTCTAAATACCATATTGCATTTAAATATATTCATAAAAGTATCATTTTATTGCCTCTCTTTCCTTCCCTTTTTGTGGCCTGCTCTGCTTAGGTAATATTTTTCTGACGATCAGGCAACTAGCAATCTTTACAAAAACCACTTTTGAGTAAATAAGTATATATATATATATATCTAAGCTAGCAAGTACATGGGAAAAGATGGAGACAACTCTACGTACGACGCAACCCACGCGGACTTTCCTACAACTTGTAGTAAGCAGCAGTAGTGTAATAAAACGCTGTGTGTACAAATCTCACTCGGCCAGAGTTGTGTCTTCACCGTGGAAAGGACTGATAATGAAAAGTATAAAGGTACTTTGCATTGGGTACTTGCTTTGTTGTAGCTCTCCTCTCCGTCTTGTGATGATGGCATATAACGGATTCCCCGAGATTTCAGACCGTTCGGACAAAACTTGAGAATAAATCCACAATATTCTTCTTGGTTGGTTGTCAACGTCCTTCTTGTTCTTCTTGCTGTTGATCTACCCCCACACACACATTCTGGTAAAATTGGGTGAGCGTCTGAACAAGTAGATGTATTGTGCATGTGAAACATAGTCATGGCATGGCTTATTTTCTGTCCGTCATCTTTCCCAGAAATTGTCGTATGCATAGAACTAATTTTTTCTTCTTATTATTATTATCTTGCTTGGCAGAGAAAAATAAATACTAAATGTTACAATAAATAAGGTTTCTTGGAGACGGGCAAGAATATTATTGTTGTTATCTCCTCAACTAAACTTTTCCCATGTTGATGACAACTTGTTGCTGAGTTTTATTTATTGCTTCATTGCCAGTATTATTGATAGGTGTATCTTTTCCGATGATGGGCATTTTCTTCCTTGGTGCTGCTGCTGCTGCTGTGTGCATGTTTGAGATTGTGAGTCATATAAATACTTTATTTCTCCATAATACCAATCCGACTAACTCGCTTCTACGTTCGTTCTGGGCGATACAGAAGTGATGATGATAATAATGACGAATGTGATGATGATGATGATGCTGGTGGTGGTGGTTGCAATGGACTCTGATCCTTTGCACTGACTTGAAGTTATTGCTCTGTGCTACCATAAGAATATATTTGGATGTGCTGATGCTGCTAATAGTGGCAGCAAAGCAGTGGTCGTTGTAGTCTCTTTCTTTAAAGTAGAACACAAAACGTACTTCCCCGGCATTCCCGTTTGTGGTCACCTTACCATCGCATATCGCAACAACAACAACAACACCACCACCAGCAACAGCAAAGCAAACACATTTTTTTTCCATAGAACTTGGCTGCTACTTGGTGATGTCTTCTTGTCTATGTGTGTTTGTGTAACCAAACATGACGATTTTTGGGTTGGGTGTACTTAACCTCCGTTTGACGTTCTGAATATTATCAATCTCCTGGGTATTTACTCACGACTTGCACAAGTTTCTACAAAAATACAAAAATTCTCCGTTCCAGTATAGCAGCAACACTCAAAACCCATCACATAACGGGGTATTTTTGTTCCATTATTTCTATAATAATAATAATAATAATACAATGACAGCATTTATTGACCCTCTCTCTCGCTCAATTTGACGTTATGATAATTTCTTCACTTGTTTATGCTAATTTAGTCCGATCCGACATTAGATGTTGTGCATGTATGTATGCCGCTACATAGTTGGAAGTTGGGTTAAAACAAAAAAAAAATAGTTTGTGGTACTTTTATTTGCAGACCAACATGTACTCGCTACTAGTTGGCTTGTACTCAATACCACCAACATAATGCATTTTATTACTATTTTTATTAACAACGAAAAGGATTGATGGATGTGGTGGCTTCTGGATGACTAATGCGGATCGTGATATTATTATTATTAATAATATTAATATTATTATGAGGATGATGACAGTGTATATATATTTTTTGTCACCACTTACAAACCCTTACCATTCTTCCTCACACAACAGCCAGCACTCTAGCAGCATGACCACTAATTGTTATTATCATTAGTGATATATTATTAGAAAGTCAGTGTTTGTTTCTAGGATAAAAATAAGAACAAGACCCATCCCGCACCACGTTAATGTAAATGATCGGATAATAATGGGTAGACCATTAGTATTTTTTTCGTATTTAAGTAGCTGTTGCAACCTTGTAAGCAGTATTTAAGAAATGAAAATTGTTTGCCTAGCATTTATTTTTATTTGTTCATAAATATTATGTATATATATTAGAAACAACAACGATCCCGACTGTTTCCACTGGCTTGGTTTTTATCATATCCTCTTACTGATTTTACTGCTCCGGAATCCTACTCTGTAATCCAACCAAACCTAGTTGTTTGGACTTTACAGAGGAGAGATTAGATGCCATGTTATATACGGTGGAGTATATTTTGATAGAATCATGATCGAATGACGATTGAAGTGTGGAAAATTTACACATTTCAAAGCATCTAATCTTTCTTTATCTACAATCTGGGGAGTTGATGTGCTCTTTTTTCAGAAAGACATTGTATTGCAACATGTTGCATATTATTACATAAAATCAGAGCCGAGACGGCGGCGAACATATTGGGGGTTACATCATGGGTGGAAAAAGGGGAAACTGTCAAAAAGTGACAGTGTATTGGATTTCTGTCGAAAATTTAAAATAAAATTTTCTTTCCTCATTCAACGTAACATGTATAATGTATGCGGTTGTGTGTGTACCTATCTACCTGCATAAGCATATGTGGTAGTAATTCCTGGAAACTACCAAGTTGTGAAACGTAAAAAAAGGCATCCCGAATTTTATCAACTTGTTTACTCATATACTGGATTTCTCCCCTTTCGGATTTTCCCAGTTGCCTATGATTTCAACACAAACGGTGATATGGGGCGATGGGGACAGAGAGAGAGAGAGAGAGAGGAAGGGATCGTTTTGAGAATTTAAAAAACATATATAAATACATACGTACATTTCATTTCACCGTGATACCCAGTGTAAATTTATTTGTGCCCTTGTTCCATAAAAAGGTCAATACCGGGATGGAGTAAAAACTGTGAGAAAATTCGAAACCCCTAAAAAGTAAACTGCTGTTTATGTGCATGATCTTCTGAACTTTATAATGCTTTTAACCCAACATTGCGAAAGAGTCATGCACTCACAATCTTTTTCTGTGTGCGCTTTGAAAAACTCTACATAGAGACATGCTCCACAGCTGCTGTCACTTTTCTCCAAAAAAGCATATCTGGCTTCTTTTCTCCTTCCTTTTACAAAATAAATCTAAACAATAATCATCATACTATAGCGTAGTAAAAGATAAGATATACTAGAGAGAGAAACTAATGTGCATATAAATAATAATAATAGTAGTGTATTATGCGTATACACAGATTTACATATCTGGTGGTAATTTAAAGACTGTTGACAACAACATTGCGTTCAGTACTACTACTACTTCAGCACAACATGAAAGATGAAAGCATTAATTTAAGTGTTTCAGCTAAATCCATCCTTGAAAAATAAAAGTCAGAGAGTTGTGAATGGCAAAGAATTGCTTTTATAGTCTCACATTATATATTTCTTTAGAGAAACCATGTGGCAGCGGCCGAGAATAAAAAAAGGTGAATTGAGTACTGATGTGTTTTTTTTACAATGAAGATTGTAAATTGTAAATGCAAAGTATGTATATAGGTAGGTGTTTATATACTATGTTGTTGAAATACATCGTATGAATCGTATACCAATAGTAGTCGTCAGCAGTAGGTATAAAAAAAAGTACAACCTGGTTGGATTATGCATTAACGATTATGCTACATGATGGAGTATGATGATGATGAGCGCATTGTGCATTGTACGTAGAAATGCACATCTCATGTGCTTTCTAAACTACATGAATAGATCATCATGTCGTCATCAGCAAATTTAATTTATACATACTTTGTTCGGTGTAGTAGTCAACAAGCTGAAAAAGCGCTGCGCTAGTTCTCTAGCTAAAAATGAATATTTTTAAAATAAAAAATCATTTTTGTATTTATTTACTACTATTTACAATTTAATAAAGTAGCTGCTGCAGTAAATACTATTAGATACCACCTGGTAGCTACTATAAGAAAAACTAGAATTAATTTTTATACAGAACAATATTTCTATGTCGAGGTTAAAAAGTTTTTAAATTCATTTCAATTTTTAAAAAAAAAAAAGAAGTGTTGCGCAACAAGTGACATGTCCGAATTTCAAAACCTTACCGTCCGCATATTACAGGTGGTAAAATTTGGGATATAGATGGGGAAAATGCAAATATCTGAAATATTTCACTCATCTGTCATAAAAAAACTTCGTCGTCGGTTACAAGAGTGACAAAACTTTTTATGCATGTACATATTTTATGCCAAGTTTACGTTTTATTTCGAGATTCCCATTCAATTATTCCCACCATTCACAATTATTATTATTTTTTATTATTATTACGATTACTATTTTATGATCGCCGACATATTATTTAATCCTCCTATTCATTGTCCATCGAACAAATTCAAAGTCACATGCAAACTGTGCTATCGCAAGAAAAAAATCTTTTCACTTGTCCAATCTATCTCCATACACAATAAGCATCTCTGAACATGAAAAGAAAAAAAATGTGTCATGTGTTCATATTCTTTTTTATTCTTCTTCTTATTTTTTTTATTTTTCCTTACGCATTGCGTAAAAAGCAAAATCCATTAATGTACATTACATATACATAAATACTACCTGCTGCACACGTATTCATTCATTAACGTTTTGATTTTTGTGTGCTAATAATGATGTTGATGGGAACATGTTGTTTGCATTGTTACTCTGCAAACTTCAAATAATACAATTTCATTTGCATACGAGAAGAATGATTGTCTTTGTTGATGTTGTTATTATTATTATTATTATGTCGGTTGTGTGTAGGTAGGTAGGTGGTTAGGTAAGTATGTAAGTAAAGTATGTGTGTCTTGTGCAGCGCAACAATGGCAGTAACGCTACTGCTGTTGCATTGCATTGCTTGCATGCAACTACTTTTTATGGGTACTACTAGTTCGGTGGGTCGGTATGTCGGTCCTGTTCTCTATTATACCTTGTCTTCTTCTCTCTTTTTCTTACCCATCCGTCTGGTCTACCTCTTTTCTCACTCCATCTTGTCTCTCTATGTGTACGTACAGCAGCAGAACCATTTTACACTGCTTATTAGGAGCTTCTGCTTAAAAAAATCCTACCTAACTGGTCTTGGAAAGGAACCACTACCAAACACATACAGTACGGGTTTCACATTTTCAATACAGGTATTTACACTAAACGAAAGCAGCAGCAGCATAATCACATATCACCATCATCCTCAACAACAACAACATCCTCTCTCTTAAACTTTGAAACTCCGCCTGTTTAATCCGTCCACCGTCGCTGGCTGTACACACTGTCGCAATGAAATTCTTTCGGACGGAAGATGCCAGGAGACATGGATGGTGCTGTGTTATTTTTACTATGAAATTTTCTTACAATTCCCTTAAGCTCCATGGCATTTTGAGACTAATGCTATTTCCCATTTTAGATTATCACTTTTCATTAAGACAAGAGAAAAGGAGCAGGACAATGGAATAGGTTCTTGTCTATTCAGCAGAGTCGACATGTGCATTTCAAACAAGCATGCTAGGTGACTGTCTGCACTTTTGCTTGCATGCATTCGTATGTGAATAAATAAAGCGACTTTCAGCTCAACATTCGGGATATATATCTTTCTAATAGCATGATTGAAGTTTTTCTTCTTATTAACAAAAGTCAGGGAGGAGTAAAATCGCACTGGCGGTGGTGATCACTGCAGTAGTAACAAAGTAAATACACATGCCACCATTAGCCATTCTGTTACTTCTTTAGCTCTTTTTCAATTAAACATTAAATAGCAAACAGTGGTCGCTGCTGCTGTTACCAGTGTTTGAGCGAATCTTGTTATTTATGCTGGTGGATAGATGTGAAAAGATGATACTCTAGGCATATATATATTTAAAAAATATAACAACAACAATGTTTTATGTTCATCGACATTCTTCTTCTGCTCAAGTATTTTTTATAAGTCATTCATAGCAGCAGCAGCAGCAGCATCAACCAGCCTAAGGAGCAAAACAGACACACTCTCAAACTATCTGTCTATTTATTTTATCACGCTCCTTCTTTTTCTCCTTATAGTAACTAAATAGCTAATATAACATTTTTTTGGTTTGGGAAAACACATGATGATGAGATTCAGTCAGTGAGCCAGCCACTTGCACTCGTAGTAACTCTAAATAGTAGTAATAGTAGTAAAGAAAAAAAAATAAAAACCGATTATCGAACATGGAAAAGGTGCGAAAGCCAGCAGCAGCAGAAACTTTAAAACTATAATGAAAATGCCCCTCGCTCAGCTTGGCCCTTCAAAAAAGTACCAGGCCCTGATGCACTATTCTCCACTATTCCATTGAGCAAAAACAGTCTGAATATCACCCGCTCATACATTCATACATATATATAGTTTTATTGACTATTTTTTTTCTTCTGTTCACCGACAGACGGACAGACTTAGACATTCATCCACAGGTGCAATAATTTGTATTTAAGTATAAATAGTGTGTGTGGGCACCGCTTTAATTGCACATTACACGGCATACATACCTACCTATTTTTCTTTTAAGTGTATACCACAATCATCATCATCATCTTGAAGTTTAAGTCAACTCTCTGGGAAGCTTATAGATAGACTGAGAGAGTATAACGACGAGAGAGAAGGGCATGTTATTTTTTCATTCTCTGTTCTATCTCTTTTCTTGCGTACATTTCTATTGCAAAGCGAGCCAGCAAGTGGTTTCATATGTTTTGCTAGCAGTATACGGTATTGCTGCTGCTACTACTGCATTATGGTGTGGTTTGACGTTTGTTCGTCCCTGTATCTTTTTCCCCTGATGTTATGCTGTTGCTGCTGCAGCTAATAATGTAGACGTTTTGTGTGGTGATAGAAGCTCATTTAGTTTACTTGTTTGGTCCTGCTGTTTGCTTGCTTGCTTGGTTGCATGCATGCATGCATGTGTGTGTGTGTGTATCGGATTCAGCACTTTGAACTTCAGTTCAGCTTTGCATTCCATCCGACAAACATCATGGTTTCTCGGCTCGGTGTTTACTATCATCAACAACAGCATTGTAATAATAATCATCATCAAAGTTGTAATAACCGTAACATGAGCTATTTGCTGGAATAGTAAAATAGGAGTTGTAGTTGTAGTAGAAGTGGTGGCTGCAGCAAGGAGAGATTAATAATAATAATATACATATCTACTCATTTGCATTGGGAAAAAAAGACAGCAAGACCAAGAAGGAAACGACAGCAGGAGAAAATTGCCACACGCAAATTTCTTCTTCTTCTTTCTGTCGGAAATTCGGATACCCTGCGTTTTTTTGTGTGTTTTTTTTGGATAACTCATTACTTCCAGTACAAAATTGTTTTGAAAAAAAATAGAAAAGTTGCCTTGTGTTTTTTTTGCATTCCAAGTTTTTGGTACGTTTTCACGACTAACTGTGTTTTGACGTACGTGTGCGCAACAAAAAAGAATGTACATAATAATATAATGTTTATTACTGGTACTTCTACTGATGTTGTTGCTTGTGTGAAGAAGACAAGGACGACCTTGTTCAATTTTTTTGACAATACTGTTTTCGTTGTGTTTTAATTTGGAGTAAATCGGTAGAAAAGAGTCTTAACTGTGGGGATCTTTGTTTTTCAAAAAATAAAAAAAAGTTGTGCTGGTTTTTTTTGAAACATTGGTGTCCTTTTATTGTGTCGGTAGTTGACATACAACAAGTTTAACGGAAAAAAAGCATGTGAAAGTTATTTACTGGAAGCATATATATATATTTTATACTGTTAATGTGATGATGATAAGGAGTTTGTCTATCAAGTCTAATTCTAAATGAATTGCACAATCAATTAGTTTGTAACGAACGACAAGCTTATATTCATACATACCATTCCGTTAAGGGAAGACTGGAAAAAAATATTGGTGAAAAAGTTTCGTGATACTTTATCATAAATTGTTCTTTTTTGTCATATTGATATTCGTACAATTTTGACACAAGTTTAAAGTACAAGAGTGAGAGAGCAGTTATCAATTTTGAAATCATATTTTTGTTGTGACGTTGTTGATTGATCAACAAGTGAAAAATAAAAGAAAAGCGAAAGAGTAGAGCGGAGAATCGCTAAATCAAAAATGTCTCACATGTTTTTATCCCACGGTGGGCGTCCCACCAAAGGGAACGGAAGAAAGCGGAAGGGCGTCGACGAGTACGCCGCAGAAAATCGGGTGGATTTCACCTCCCGTTCAATCATTCGGGATGGGCAACTAGTGCGCATCCTGGTCTGTCGTTTTTGTTGCCAGTCCATTGGGGCTCGCTCAGACCGGATCAAAGAGCACTTGGCGAGCAAACGACATCAGAAATTAAAATTGGAGGCTTTCCGTGAGGCCCAGGAAGCTGGTCGGGATTTGACACAAGAGTACAGTGATGATAGTGTTTCGGGACTTTTACCCGAACCACCCATCACCATGCTCAAATTCCCTGGAAAGGCACTTGCACACTTGCTAGGTAAATATGAAACTCCTCATGTCCCTATTTATTTACTTTTTTCTCTGTCGATTTTTTTGTATGTATAAATTTTCAACTCTTTCTTATCTTCAAAAAATACCTACAAACATTGTACTCAACATAGTAGCTAGAGTCAAGTATATACAAAAAAAGTGCTCCATTTGTTATTATTATGCTTAGCTTTAAAAAAAGAATTTAAAAACAAAACTTTCGTCATTATCCAACTGCAGTCATAAAAATACTTAACCTCTTTGTGAACTCCAGAGATATTCATAAAAAAATGCTGTTATATTTATATGAAATGTTACATACTACAGAATGGTTGTAATAAGAGTAATATGCTGTTGTTGCAGCACGTTCGTTCGTTCGTATTGTATTACATTACCATTGCTGTTGCCGCTGCTGCTGGTTGTTTGATACACAAAAATCTTACAACAACATGCTATTCTCTTTTTTCCATATTATTCAACATGTGTTTCGCCGCTGCTGCTCTGTCGTTTGCTGATAAAAAGAAGCTACTTTTTTCCAAGCAACTTTTCATGCAGCTTTTGAGTACGAGAAAAAAACCCTTGCATTTTCTTTGTTCTGTTATTATTGTATGCATTGCATTGCAAAAATATGCTAAATGCCTTGTACTTGGTAGGGTTAAATGTTAGTTCCTCTAAAATGTTATCATTGTGAAAATGCAATAATAATAATAATAAAATATTACTTTATCATCCTTCTTATCTTTTTTTACCTTTTGCTAATCTCCCATTTACTATCTGTTATCGCTCCCACCCTCTCTCTCTCACTTTTTTTTATCGTGTGTGTGTGTAGTATATAATGTAATTGAATTCCTCAGTGTGCTAAATAAGCAAGAAAAAACGAACTGAATGGATAATTTCTGTGTGTGCGTACATTATTAACCCCTTGTCAATGAGAACAAGTGAATTAAGCCTTAAAAAGTCATTGATTCCTAGAGATAAAGACAGACAAGAGAATGGCCAGCGAGTATAGTAATGTTAATGATAGTAATGGTTATAGTAATAATAATAATAATAATAATATTTACATCATGTCATGTCATGTTTGCTCACGCTTGATTTGATATAATAAAAGTAGCTGTATGTGTACGTATAAAAATCACTAGTAGAACACGTTAGTACGTGCAGGTGCAAAAGTGCTATATCAAAATATTTAAATCCATTTTTACCAAAAGTGTAGTGTGACGAGTAATACAAAAGTGGTGAAAAATTTTTGAGTGCAAAAAGTGGCAAATAAATTTTTTTTAGGCAATAATATGAAATCATGCATGGCACGTACCAATAATAATAATAATAATAATATTATTATTAAAAATAATAATAAATATCCTTTCGTCTATTTTTGCTTAATTTTACATTTTTTTCCTTTACATTTTTGCAACTTGATATTTCCCCTGTTTTTCCTCATTTGTATACTTTTTTATGCATTGTGGATAACGCCATCATTTTAAACTAAACTGGGAGAAGATATTCCGCGTGGCCACCGTCGTCAACCGATTAATAAAGAAAATAATAAAATTGTGCAAACATTCAGTCAGTCACTTGATGGGTCACTCACTACTTTTGTATGTATGTGTGTGTGTGCGTATGCAGCTAACAGTGAATGACCGTAATTTTTTGTATAAAATGTAGACATACCTACTTGTATATTTGTGATTTATCTTCATCATCACCACTACCACCATACATACCACTAGCTTCACTGTATTTTTATATATATATATATATTTATTCTTGTGCTGACTAAAAACGGCCATTCCTCTTTCATCATCATGTTTTTATTATCTATAACAGCAGTACCGCACCAGCACAAAAATTGTGGTAAAAATGGCATATCTCTGGAAATACGTACATAGGATTTTTTTATTTAGCAATATTCCCTCCCTGAAATAAACAAGTTATATATATATACATATAATGTGTGTATTCTCTGTACTATATTTGTGTCTTAACAAGAAAAATAGATTTATTTGGTTATGGTTTGAGTCATTGGTGGTAATGGTGATGATGGCGGTGGTTGAACAGTAGTAGTAGGAGCAGCAATAGAAGCAGCGACTGTATACATACATTACCGAGAGGATCTATAAAAAGGGGAAAAGTCTGGTTGAAATAGTTTTTTTTAATACTGAACGAACGTACATATGATGACTTGTGAATACTCCATGGTTGGTTGGCGTTTCTTCGACTTCTTCTGGAAAGGAAACCAGGAAAGGTTTATCGTCAAATCTAGTTTGCATTGCATTAATAAGATCAACCGCGACACTTACAAAAAAGTCCAGTTGAACGTTCGATTGAAAAAAAAGTTAAAAATGTAAAACGTACTTGGAAATAAATATAAGTAGAGGTATACTGTAAAGTGGAATACATTAAATTTTATATAGTTAGTCATGCCATACTTATTTGCATTGACTTTGCCACCAGTCTGTCGTCGTCGTCGTCGTCATTATCATCATCATCATCACCACCATTCTCATCGATGACTGGAACTGGTGGTGGCTGGAGAGTTTCTGTTACACCATTCTCAGTCTCCTCGTGGCAAAAGTGGTAAACTACTTGTTTTCCAAATAGGCATAATGTCCTACTAAAAACGATTGAGTAATCCAATAAGAAAAAAAATGTTTTTCTTCCACTTTTTTCTTGGTACTGCACCATGAATAAAAAAAGATGTTGATGACGGCGACAAAAATATATTTCGTTCCCTGCTCCTCTTCTTCTCCTCCTCTCTCCCTACAATTGAGAGTGAACAGGGAACACAGGCATACAGTCAAAAGTGTGGATGTGGAATTTAGGGAGAACATGGAATGGATTCTCATCATGACACAAGTATGTACTGGTTTGCTGTGCTGTGTCATCATCCTCGAAAAAAAATTCATTCCTCTTCTTTGCCTGTCGTACAGAAAAACCGTACGTAACATGGCATATAACCACCATCCTGACTATTAATAATCAAGCAACAGTTTGTTGCGTCATCTAAACGAATGAGGCAGTGGAGAATGAGGCTCAATAAAGCACCGTGCTTCGTTCTATTTTCTTTCTCTCTCTTTTTTTTAAACTGTATTAATCCTCCCGTATTTGTGATCACGGCGCTTTGGAAAAGAAGCTAGCAAACTGAACTGAGCAAATAGAAAGAGAAGAGAGTAGTAGAGACGAGTCAACTCTCAGAGAAACCCATCATCTTTTTCATTACAGACCAGTATTTCCATTTGTTTATCAATAGAAATTGATGACATCGTCATCATCATCATCATCATCATCATCATCACCACCGCCACCAACATGATGATCGCTGTACAGCAGTATGAAATAAAGAGTTGTTGGAAAGCGCTTAAGATAATAAAATTGTTTGGTGTGCTTAACAAGAAATGAGCACATTCATATAGCATCATCATCATTATCATCATAGCTGTTATCATCTTCTTCACGACGACGACGGTGGTGGTACGGCAATGAAGATAATTTCAAATCCGCTCATTTTCTCAGTTTACAAAACTTACTACCTACTATGAAAATTTTTCCAACAACCACCTTGCTTTCTGGGGTGGTGGTGGTGATGATGACGACGATGATGATGATTATGGAATGAATGGAAATGGCTATTAAGAAAACTCAGGTGGAAAACGTAGTAGTCACATTAAAATTACTAGGGGTATAAGGAAAGACAACGGAAAAAAGAAAATATTCCCCTAAAATTATTATAACCAATACTGATCTTTACGCTGATATGATGCAGGAAAATATGAAATGTTTAGTGTCAAGTAGTCTACATTTCTCTCTCTCTCTCGCTCTCTCTCTTGCTGCCATTCAGCAAAACAGGAGAACACAGTGAGAGAGAGAGATAAATGAATGAGATGGAAAGAAAATGAAGAAAAAACACATTATTCGGAAGGAGGATAATAATAATCATAATAGTTGTGCTGCTACTTTTCCACTGTGGTACAAATTCATAATTTACTCACTTACTAAAAGGATGCTTATAGCTGATTGCTACTGAGAGATTGAACACGAAGAAAAAAGTGAGTAAGAAAATGGGATAATTACTGTTTCATGATGATGGGTTGTGGTATTAACATAGGACAGATATAATGTGCATTATAAGTTGGTAGTTACTCATTGCCACTTTTGCTCGAGTTTTACACTTGAAAATTTTCGGTTCTCTCTCTCTCTCTCTCTCTCTGTTTACTTTAGAGTTTGAAAGGACAAAAGTGGGAGGAAGAGCAAAAATGACAGGATATTTTGTGTACGGACCTATACGTACACGTATGCATTATATACATAAATGAATACAAATATATAATACATCTATTTTTCACGTAAACTGTTTCTACAACCCATGTATAAACTAAATAAAATAAAGTAATGGGACGACTACTTGTTATTCACTGACACCGAAAGATACACAGCACATCAACAGCAGCAGCAACATCGTTGTCGTCGTGATGGCTTGTTGCTGGTGACTGTAACGATTTGCTGCTGTTGCTGCTGCTGATGATGATGACACGGCTTATTCAGCTGCAGACTGTCTCATGTCCTGTACTTGTGAAACGTATGATAAATCCCAACGAAACCAGGCTCCATTCTCCACAAAAAGCAATGAACCCAAAACCTCAAGAATAAAATTCAGATTGGGCAGACGACAGCAGCACTGCAGTAGCAGCATCACCAGCAGCAGCAGCAGTACTAGAGTGGTACCACCATTCCACTCCACTGGTGGTAGTAGTGATTGTGCCAAATAACTCCTCTTCTCATCGTCGGACTTTACTTGGAATAACGGGAAATGGTATTTTCCTTCGAGTTAGAGGAAGGAGCGCATTATTGATAGGAAAAAGATTGCTAGGAAAATATGAGAGAGGAGAACTTTGTAACGTTTTTTTTCCTCTTCTTTTCTCGTTCCATAAGCTTTTCTTAAGAGGGAGTTTGTACATAGTTTCCTGCCTAAATGACACCCAGTGATAATGACGGGTGGTGTTGATGATTATGGAAAAACAAACCTGCATAATCGCGTGACATTTAAGGCAAGAGGAGATAACAATGATAAAACAATCGTTATCGACGATCGACCATGAAAAGTAAGTTATTTGAGAAGAAGCTATGTGTAGTTTGAAGAAATTGACAAGAGTCAAAAAGAGCCACACCACAGCAGCAGCAACAGCTAATGTCAAACAGTTGTAAGTTGTTTATGAGATTTTGACCATTTCTAGTTGACAGCAGGAACAAGTTTAGGTACTTTGTGAGCTGTAGAAGTAGCATACGTAGAAATATATAGTAATTATTATAATCCGACCGAACTTATTATTATTATTACCATTGCTGGTTGTTTGACATTGGAAAGTTATGAATGATGATGATAGTTATGACGACAACGACGAGGTTCATGAGGAGGACGCTGTTATTCAATTTGATGATGAGGTTTCTTCTACTACTGCATGATGATGATGATCATCATGCCTACACACTCGATTGCTACCATTATTTCAGCCACTTTTACGATAAATTTTCTCTGCGTGCATGCGCTTTTATAACTAACCAGTAGTAGCCTGCCAACCAACCAGATTATTTTTATAGTAATTACTAATGACGGGTTCTAAACTCGTTGATGATAATGACAAAGGGGATTAGTTGCGAGTAAAGTTTTCGGTGTTAATGTGCCTCCTTCTAGGTTATAATCGAAATTGTCACACAGGGGATAATAATGTGGGGTAATGCTGACCACGTGAATAATAGACGTAATATTTTAATGGAATAGTATGTCTATATGCCTCCAGGGATAGTAGTAGTAGTAGTAGTATCGGCCATTTTCCATGACCACTACACAGTTACATATAAAATATGCGGAAGTTACCGGGGACGCAAAAACTGTAGTATACTGGCATTGTAGTAGAGTCATATTATTGCTGATGTAGTCAATTACAAACTACTACAGTACATTTTGTTATTGTCCAAATAATTGTGTTAAAATTGCACGTCTTTCATAACAACCGCATTAGTGAGATTCCTTCAGAAGATTACATTTATGCATGTACAAATACAAATCTTTGATACATTACGTTAAAATATCAGTCTTACTTTATTCTTAATGAAAATAGCACAGCTAATTACGTAATTAAACGCAAGTACAAGCCCTCCCGCCATAATATATATATTTTTTTATAATTTGTTAAACATTTGACAAGATAATTTGTAATTATTATTTTTATCTGATGAAAACACAATAAGTGTTTCAAGTGATTTTTTTTCTTCTTATGCTTTGCTACTACTACCACACACACATAAATACTACTACTGCGTTTAGTGTTACCCCCTTTGTTGCTGCTGCTGCTGCTGTACTCACTCAATTCATAACTACATTTCGGCCATTAAATAACGCTATTAATAATTTTTCATCATCATATGTAGTTTAATTGCACAGAGTTAACTACGTGCAGTTCCGAGTAGATGTTATCCTCTGTTGTTAAGCGTGTGGCAAGTGTGCCACATGCTTAACAAAATCATTAATCATTCTACGAAAAAAAAATGCTTCCATCATTGAAACATTATTACTTTATCCGCAAATACGCTGATTACATTCTTATCGAGACAGAGAGAGAGAGAGAGAGAGAGAGAGAAGAAAAAAAATCCCCTTTCATTTTATTTGCAACCTTATTCCTCCCTTGGATGATTACTGCCTATGTATTGTTAAAATATTTACAAAAAAAATTTTTTTTATGAATACAATTTACCTTTAAAAGAAAAAAAGGCGCACTATAATGTTTATCTTTTCTCTGAGATAACCGGGTTTCAATATCTCCTCTGGTCAAATGGAAAGGTTGCAAAATATATATATATATNAACCGGGTTTCAATATCTCCTCTGGTCAAACGGAAAGGTTGCAAAAAATATATATATTGCATCTATCCATATAAGTACGTATTTTAATACAGTTGATTTCTTCACCCAAAAAATATGAGGGAGAGAGAGAGAGGAAGAGAGGAAGTACGCACGCTCACAGTAGTGATCCGCATCCACCACTAGAGAACAACCAGCCAATCAGCTTTCCTTTACGTTTTTTTGCCATGTGTGATACAAGCTGTAGCAAGCTACGTTTTTTGCTGGTTTTCTATGCATTCCTTTCTTTTTTTTACAAATAAAAAAGTGAACATGTCCGCCTTTTGCCTCTGTCGTTGTGTGTGTGTGTGTGTGCCNACTACGTTTTTTGCTGGTTTTTTATGTATTCCTTTCTTTTTTTACAAATAAAAAAGTGAACATGTCCGCCTTTTGCCTCTGTCGTTGTGTGTGTGTGTGTGTGTGGCTGTCTGTGATATATAATACTCCCGCATTTGCTCATCATCAGTGTCAGCATCACCATCCCCAATGCTGCACTACTGCTTATCACTTACTAGTGGCAATATTTTCTTTACCATTTTCTTTGCTACTTTTTCAATAAAGATTACCAGCTCAAGTTAAAACAAAATGTGAGGCACTTACTCACTTGCTAGTGCATGCTGCTCATATATTATTATTACACAGAAACCTTTTTTGTACACCAACCAACCCGAATTTTGTGTTCGAAACTGGTGCCCTCAAACAAAGTAATAAGCAGATGGTAGTGGAAAGTGGAAACCTGTTTCCTTGTTATTATGAGCCTTTGTTCTAAAACGAAAATGGAATGATGATGATGATGCTGACGCTGATAGAAAACAGAAAAAAAACTTTTCTGGTTTCTTATGCAGTTTTTGCTTGTGTGTAATGTACCCTTTTTATTACGTCCTACTACAACTGCCTCGCTTGTAATCCGGTTCAGTTTGGTTCTCTGTTTTTTTGCGCGTTTTGCTTAGTACGGCTTTTCTGTAGAAAAAAGGATATGAACACTCATTCGGTGGTTTTCAATCTATGACGGCAATAGTAGCAGCAGCAGCAGTATCAATTTTCGCCGTGCAGCATTTCTGTTTGCTGTCCACTTCAAAATTTGCAACTTGCCCTATCTCTTAAAAAACATTCTCAATTTTATTTTGACCACTTGTGATTTTTTTTTCTCTCTCAGTAAAGTATCCCTAGAAACTAGGTAATAGAAAGGAAAACATGTAATATTATGCATGGGATTACAATATTTTCGTTTTTTCATCATCATCATCCTCTTCTGGTAAAAAAGACAATAATCCGTGTCACAACAACGTCCTTTTCATCATCATGATGATGATCATGTTTGTATCTGTCATCTTATCACGACACGACAATGATGATTGTTGTAAAAAAACCTGATTCCGAATTCGTCTTGTCTGCTGCCTCTTCTTCTTCTCACTCTCCTTCGTCTACCTTTATATATGACCAACATTTTGACTCTACTCAAGTTTTGCACTGTTCAGCCGATTCCTTCCATTTTCACTATTATTTCATTTTTCTGCATAAAAAAGAATAAAGAAATATCCTGGCATCTTGCTGTTGCTACTCGTTTCAGTGCACTTTGCCATTATTTTTATTTTTATTGCGCTGTTCATTCAGCAGGATGCTGACGGTGACGACCGCATCGACAAGTATATTGTACACAGGGAACATTTTTCATCAAGACAGTTGGTTTTTTTAAACGTGAGGATTGCAACAACTTCCTTCATGACGAAAATCTTACATTTTTTATGCAAGGCTTCTTACAACTGAAGCATTTCTCAAAAAACAAACGTCTCTTGTAGTCTGGTACACGTATTTACTCTCCTTGTATCCTTCTTCGTCATCATCTTCTCTTTCTACGGGGTCGAATGCACACACAACAAAGTACAAAAGTGACGCCTTCCACCACTGCTGCTGATCTTGTGATGGTACTTTAATGTACATTTTATTAATACTATTATTATGTTCCACTGAAAATACGAGTAGGGAAGGGATACGGCGAATTACATGTGATGAGAGGAAGGCTCTCTCTCTCTCTCTCCTTCTCTAAGCACCAATGTAAATGATACAGTCTTTTGCTGACTTTTTTTAAACTTTGCACAAAGTACTACTGCTTATGCGTCTTCTCGCCAGATGAAAAGAGGTCAAATAATGGGAAGTATTATTATTATTTTGTTATTAGCCTTTACTTGGGTTATAACAAAATAATAATAACAATCCTGTTATATTCGCATGTGTGTGCAGTTTAAGGCTCCTGCCTAGGTACTTTTTATTTTGCAAAAAAGGTTCTGAGATCCGTTCCAACAAGGAACGGCAACGACGAAGACGAAGAAAAAGAAAAAAAGAATGCCATGTACGTTTTCTTGAACACACCTGACGAACAACATAAATCCTTTGTTTTTTGAAAAAAGCATTGTGACGGCGGTGATGGCGATATTGTCAGTCGTCCGCTCTGAATTTTTCATACAATTTATGAATCCTATGGTTAACCTCCATTATGCCATTATTATCATAATACATACAAATATATTTGCAACATTGCATATTTTAACTTGTTCAATTTTGTGTTGTCGCCACTTTAATCCACAGACAACATCAACAACAACTGATTTCATAACTTCTTTTCTCTCTGTACGTTCCGATTTTGATACATACATTAAAACCTACAAATACACACACACACACATTCAAAAATATATGTAATTATAATGAAATATGTATCAGTTTTTTTTCATTCTTTGTCGCTGGGAAAAAAATACATACGACTTGTGTACTGCACCTTGTATACGCATCAGCATCATATATACATATTTATGTACTTTTAATATTTTTTCCTTTCTTTTATGAAAACGGAGTAAACATATTATAAAAAAAAACAGGATGAATGTTTATTTATTTCGCTCAATATTACCACATAATATTCTGATTAGACGATAACCGTCGCTTTCTATACTGCTAGCAGCAGCAGCAGCAGCAGTAGTAGTAGTAGTACCACCGTGTCATCATCATCGTGTTTTTAATAGAATCACATTATGCTTTATCATAATCGGAATTTCTTTCGAAAGGCTGCGATGATATGGAGAGTAGAGACCAAAACGATTACCATGATGTTGATGGCGATGATTATTACTCGATCATCATCATCATCATCTTTGAAAAAAAATCACGTTATACCATGGTCCCTCATGTATTTTAAGCAACAAACAAAAAATGGGATATTATACATACCCAAAACAATATTTAAAGATGCACTTTCAGTTTTTTGTTTCTCCTTGCAGCCGTCCGTCGTCGTCGTCGTCGTCGTTCGTCCATGTACATTGCTAAAAACTTGTAATACGTAATCTATATTTGTATAACAGCAAAAATATCCGCGTGCATGCATATGCTCTACATAGCATCACCGTCCTCATAATAGCCATCCTGCCAGAACATGAAACCGTGAAACCCTCCCTCCCTTTTGTCCTTGTCAGGTATTTGACGCTGCTGTTAAAAATGCATGATTTTGTCATTCCACTTCTTCATTTTCTAGAAATGCAGATCAAAGCCGCACGACAAGACTAACAATGTTGTCATTGCCACTCACCGTGTGCATGGCAGTACTACACAGCAATCTTTCCTAAATATCTATCTGTCTCTACCTTAAGTTCAGGTAGATGCTTGTGGCCTGGCCTCTCTCTCTCTCCCTTTCTGGTCTACTGTACTAGTGTACTGCTGCTGGTGATATTGACGATAATGTCCTTTTTCCTTTCTGTACAAACTGTACAACAAAAAGTTGCAATGAGTATATTAGCATCAACATGGCGCGTCCATTGCCTAATGTGAAAATTGAGAAAAAAATCACTAATCCTTCATTTGAAAATCTGAAATAACTCTTATCTTCTCAAAGATCCTGTAAAAAAATTCATTCAATAAAATAAGTCTTCTAGGAAAAAATATCAACATTGTTCAAATCCAAGAAAACGAACTATATAATACATTTTTTATAGATAAATTTTTTTCTTCTATTTTTGCTCTTTCGCAATCTTAGTTCCTTCTAGCCTGGCAATAGCGGCAGAGCAAGATACTGTGCAGATATTATTTATAATTTTGGATGAAAAAAAGACATAAATACATACTTGTGTACTTAAACAACAACGGGTAGGCAAATAATAAGCGTATGTATTATGCATGTAAAGTAAAGAAATATTCAGTGCTCTGGCATGGCGTCTGTGTAGTATAAGCAAAATGTTGCATACCTAGTCTGCCGATAGGTTTGTCGATTTGTGCAAAAAAATAAATTTGTGTGTATTTATTTAAAATTAGCTGTTGCGTCTATTCCTGTTTGTCTTTTCACAAAATGATTATTGCGCAATATAAATATTATAGTATTTAATTTTAAAAGTGATCACGATGATAAATGAAGTTAATAATGAAAAATTTGTATGTACAATAATAATAAAATACGCTCAAAGAATGTTTATACTTTAAATGGAAAGAATCGAATGGCACACAAACTAAATTTTTAACTGCTAAAATTATTTTTTTCTTAACACGAGGGAGCGAGACGGAGAGAGAGAGAGAGGGAGAAGGAGAGGGAGGAAATGCAACTTTTTATTGCGTTTCACCACCCAAACATTTATGTTCGTGTACGTGGATAAATGCAACACACACACTATGAAAACAATGAGAAATTGGTGCAAAAATCAGTCACACCGTGAAGATTTCTATCAGAGTGTAGATTTTTTTGCAGAATTAATACCTAAAGTGGAGATAATGATATACCCACCTCACTAATAACTAAGGCCGTT
>JAHZMT010002067.1:0-12220 GCA_027743785.1 Sinhomidia bicolor | reverse complement strand
AATTTGCTTTATCCGTGTAATTTATTTTTATTAGGAATATTAGGTACCATTTATAGAATTGTTAGATAATTCAAACACTGCAAGTCACCAGCATATATGAATAAAACTACTTTTTATGAATATTGGAAGAATTATTTGTAAAATAGAATGCTTATATGAATTGTACACTATACGCCAAAGGAAGGAACTCTCTATAGCCCTATTTTAAAATATCTGGTAATTTATTACAACAAATATGTTGACAACACAAGAATGCGTAGGCACTTATGGCACCTGTTAGATTAACTTTTTTAAACTTGTTTATATTAAAATATATACTTTTGATATTTGAATTTTATTGACGGACTGCAATTCATCATGATTATGTTTTTGGTGCATGGAACAAATAGACGTAGAATTTTTTTTTGAATTTAGGGTTCGGTTTGCTTGTTTAGCTGAATTTTGAACTTGTACGAGAACTTCACTGGACCAAGGTCATCTACCGTATCACCACTGTCATTTTGCTCCATCACTGGTTCATCGCTCATTGCGGTCGTGTACTGATCAAGGTGGATTATGTATAAAAAACACGTAAAAATGTAAAGTCAGAACTGAGTTCCGACAAATTTCAAGATTTTCAACAAAAAAATCACGGTAACATACATACATCTAATAATTATTATTTATGTTTGACGATGCTTCTTGGTGGTTACCTCCTCAAAATTTTCCCCTCCCTTCTTACTGGAAGTAGAAGAACGAGGACTTTCAGAAGAGTCAACGTGATCGTCGTCACCAACTGAGGAAGCGTCATCCATGGAGGCAACCATCTCACCACTCTCATTAAGGTCATTATCCATGTTGTCGTAATCATCATCATCTTCGTAGAAACTCATATCAAAACTGCTTTTGGTTCGAGAAGAGGTTGGTGGCTTTACCACATAATCTTCAAGAGTGGTAGGAACAATTACACCATCCTTTTCAGCTTCAATCCTACTACTTGCCACTTGCTGTTTTATCAGCACCTGCAATAAATTTTTTAAACTCACAATTGAATTGTTACCAAAAATGCCTCTCGTTAGAAGAGAGTCGTCCATGTTATATAAAATACAAAAATGAACTATTAGGTACACCATTCATTATTACGTTAACGGGAGGATGCAAAATGGATATACACAAGTCACCACTGTCATAAACATTAGGATGGTACAAAAGAGTTGCTTTATCAAATCTGATTGTGGGTGGACTGAATGGGTAGTCGTGAGGAAAGTGCATCCTAGCCTAAACTCACAACAAACAAACTTTTTAAAACTTTTTACATACGATGGAATTTGGAATGAAAATAAATAAATGAAATTTGGAATATACGAACCTTGAAATAACCTCCTTGATAGATTGTTTGAGGTGGACCAAAAATAGCAACTTCCCAGTCAAACAAATTGTCATCATTTACGAGACGTATACGAAATCCCTCCAATGGCTCATCCTTCAAACTTTTCAACTCTTGCGATAGTGCTCGAAGTGCACTTGAATTGGGCACAGACATTTCCGTAGCCTTTTTAAAACGGATATTCCCGTCTATGATCTGATCAACCCTTTTCCAATTTCAGTAATTTTTCTGTCTCTAGTGACCAGTGTCTCTCTAAGGACCGTAAACAAGTGTAGTAAAATTTCAAAAGATGCTATTCACGAAGACAAAGCACGACGGGTGCGTCTTTTCAGCACACACAAGCATTGCATTCTCGTCGTCGTCACACACAAAATATTTAGATATCCATTTCCCACAACAAAAAATTGCATTCTCTGTTTTCTACAGCTTACGCTTTTCTCGCTCTTTTAATTTGTTTTCTGTGATGAGCTCCAAACAAACTTGCATGTAATAAACATTGAATGTTGTCACAGACACGATGCTCCACCACCACCACCACACACGACCAAGACTCCCATTCTCATCCTTCTCCTTCCAGCTCAAACACACATTCACACTCGTCGAGTGGTCGGACTCTCTTGTAGAATGCCATATTATCAACATGATCAGAGTCAAACGTTAGATTTTCTTTACCATACCAAACGGGAAATTAATCTATGGGGCTCTACACAACAACACACACGCATTGTACCCTTTTCCATAGAAAACGCCAGACCAAAGTGAAAGCAAAGTGAAACACCAACAACAGCAGTAGCAGCAAATATACACAGTGGTTCCACAAAAATGGTACACATGCAGCAGAAGAAGAGAACAGAAGGCTACATGAAAGAGTCAACTACTCTCTCGTTGTAGCACGTTTTGCTGAACAGTTTCCTCCCTGCTCTGCTCATTCCACATTTCTTCGTTCAAAAATTCAGACCACTTCTTTTGCACACCACCACCGTATAAGTAGCTTGCTCGGTGAATTCTGCAAGTCAGTTAGCCGTTGGCTGGAGAAGCGGACAGACAGGCGTAGGCAATCACTCACACACGCTCGAAAAGCTCACCAAAGTCTTATACCATCACTAGCAGCAAAAAAGCAGCCACATGGCTTACCAAAACAAGCCTTCAAAATGTCATTAGTTTCTCATTTTACCCTTATTCTCACTTTCAGTGTAGCACAGTTACAATACCAATGCCAAAACACTGCAGTTTCTTATTAGAAATTATACTATCAGCAAATAAGTGGAAGGTTGTTTGTGTTAAAGGGTATGTGGTCAGACTCTTCACTCTTTTCTGTCATTTTTTTCATGAAAAACTATACGAGTACAAATTGTGAAAATATAGTTTAAAAAACTGGAATCAGAGAGACTAGCAAAACTCAACCCCGAAAATTTTTTATGTTGTGCTTGTAAAAAATATTATTACTCTCGGAGGAATTGTAGACGGTTTTATTTCTAGTGACATAATCACACTTTTCGCTGAATTGAATGTGTTTCGCTGTTTATTCGCTCGTTTTCTTCACACTACTTTCTCTAGAAAGCTATAATAATAATAATAATAATATGCATGTGTGTAAAACAAGTTGATGTGTGCGAGTGTGTGCATGTGATGTATACGAAAATAGAAGATTCTATAAAAGGCTTCTATTGTATGGACATGAAGAAAGACAGTAATGAAGATTTTAATGGTATGAAAAGTACTTTGCCAAACATAATAATAATAGTTGAAGTTGTAATCTGTAATGACATTGTATTATTATTAGCATCATCCTTGTCAATGTCTTTTAGTGTTGAGCGCGCTAAAAAAATGTCATCATTCTGCTAAAAACTTTTCCAAGTATTGTAAAAGCTTAAATATGTAAGTATTCTAAACAGTTTATTAGCGTAAGTATTTTCATTTTTAGATTGTATGTGTTTTGTGTTATATTGATACGGGTAAAATAAACAAATGAATTCAAAGTAACCAAAACCAATAAGATATTTTCTCCAAAAAAATCTTAAACCAATTATCTCTGCAGCTTCAATGATGAAGTGTTGAAGAACAAGAGTGTTAATTAAAAAATTGTGCAAAAACATTTACATTTGACAGTTTGAAAACATTAAATTTCAATGTGTGCGGACGAAAGGAGTAAAAAGATGATTATATACAATAAATGATGGTAAGTCATTATTTCATAAATTATTATTATTACTATTATTTTACTTGTCCTATTTATTTCAAGAAATCCGATTAAAAAGTTAAGGATATATAGAAATGAGAAAATGGGAGAAGATGGTGGTCCTTTTCACTGTTGCTTCACCTGTTTATAGTTTATACGCATCATTAAAAAGCTCGCTGCTTTATTAGTAGAAGATGTAGGCTGAGCAAGGGAGAAAGAGAGAGAAGATTGCGCTTAAGTCTCAATCCTTCCAAAGGATTACCACGAAGCTCATCGTCATCTCGGCATGATATTAACTTTCACGCTAAATACCTGTTATTTTCGCTGACGTGAATTAATTTAGCACAAATTACACCCTTTTCTCTCTCTCTCTCTCTTCCCACCACCGCAAACACGGCCCTTTTTTAGATTAAAAGGAAACATACGTACCTTACATGCATCTGTCTGTATACGTGAACACGTACACTTTGCCAGAGTCATTTCACTCACAAGTCATTTCCCAAACCACATCCGTACAAAAAAACAGCAAACTTTTGCGTAATCAAATCACAGAAAAGAAACTACTATCATCATCTCCTCTTGTTACTTTTAACTGGCAAAAGCGGAGGCAGAGAGGTAGTGTGTGGATATATGGTCTCATAGCTTCTTTGCAAGAAGGGGAGGAAGTAAGTAGGCAAAAAATCCCTTTCTTAAGAAACCCTAACTACAATGCACTGTGAGAAGGGAAATCATTATTGCAACATTGGTTTCCTTTTAACCACCATCCGTCGGTATACTTGTGTAGATAAAGTTTGTACACATATACACTCTTCAAAGCCAATTTCGACAACTTGTGTATACGTACATATGTATGTACTTACAATAAGTGTGCATTTGGAACGTGTCACTTACACGTCCACTACTGCCATGATAAGCATCCTTATCATTATACCATCATATTTTTTCATCTCTTTGAGTTTCGACTGTAACTTCATATTATATAAGTACACATCTCTCTATATGCATATATGGTTTGTATACTCATAATATGTTTATCCGGGAAAAGGCCACAGAAAGTTCAGTGAAGCAGTTCACTCTGCAAACGACAGTAGTTGCAAAAGAAAAAACCCAAATCCTTGCTTGTTTGCTTGAAATACAACCATTCTTTATCTGCTATACTACAGCCGTTCCCTGCTTTCTTTGGTTTTTTTGGCCAAAGTGAAAGTGAAAGAAGGGATAATTAAATCCAGACGGACAGGGAGAACGAGAGAGAGAGAGAGAAGGGAAAAAAACATTATCTCGCACTTCAACACAGTCTTCCTGTGTAAAGAAAGCAGGAAGCCAAATAGCAAAAAGGATAGATTCTTTTTCTTTTTTCCCCAAAAACAAAACCAATGAGCCTATTTCTCTGGTAAAACTATGAGTGGTAACACTGAATATTATATAAATGCGTGTACTATTCCAAGAATCAAGAAGAATAAGCGTTGATTGCCTTTGCCACGACGAATTTCATTATTATGAACTGGATACCTCTCATCAT
This sequence comes from Sinhomidia bicolor, assembly GCA_027743785.1. Classification (NCBI taxonomy): domain Eukaryota; kingdom Metazoa; phylum Arthropoda; class Collembola; order Entomobryomorpha; family Entomobryidae; genus Sinhomidia; species Sinhomidia bicolor. The sequence continues at coordinate 7,156 of JAHZMT010002067.1, read as the reverse complement.
TTAAATACTTGCCGTTGCATATTTATTTCCTATATAAGTTTTTTTATGATTGACTAGCAGTCAAAGGAAGCGCAAAAAGTTGGTAGTAAATCAAAGATGAAAGAATGAAAACATTATTATTACAACATTCTCATGCTAATAACACTAAGTTGAATTGTTTTCAGAAAATATGCATTAGTTGTATTAACCCAATTCATTCACTCACTCATTCTCCTCCTAAACAATAACTGAAGCCCCAAACAGCTCAAGCTAGCATAATAATAATAATAATGATGATGATGTTTCTGTATTTCTTTGCGAAAAGGAGAAACAGACGATGATAATGGAGAAAATACAATTCTCCACTTTTCAGATCATTCATCAATTTACTTGAATTACGGTGCTGTCGGTGGGATTGACACTTTGTTATTAAGAATTATTATTATTATTATTATGTTGTTGGTAGTGGCAGGGGAAAAAGGAAAGCTGAACGAAAAGTATTTAGCAGAAAGGAAAGAGAAACCTGCTGCTCTAATCTTGCTCTCTGCTCTTTTCGATGACTTGTCCTAGCACCACCACCACCTACCACTACCACCACGCTACTTTCACTTTGCTCTATTAAACACAGTTCTCTCCCTGTATATATATATCGTTTTCAACATATGTGCACTTTTTCAAATACATAATAAAAACTCCTTTAGTTTTGTATCTAAAAAAATCTAGTACTTCCTTTGAGTGAGTGGAGTGAGTCAACAGCAACAGTAAACAAAAATGGATACAACAACAACAACTAGAAACGGCATAGCAGCAGCGGTATATATTGCAGCCAGTTCTGTTCTACCACCACCGCTACACTTTTCACAAACAAAGTGAAAAAGGAAATCCAGTCTCTTTTATACTTATTTCCCTCAAGAGAAAAAAGGCAACCAAGTGATTCTAGTAGTAGTAGTAGTAATAGTAGTAATGCTAGTACTATTGCTAGTTGTACAAATTCGTAAAAAATATTCTATAAAATATACCTTATGTGTATAAAACGAACACATACTGCTGTGCCGCTGTTATTGCGAATGAAGATCTGAGAAATCTTCCCTGTCAAAACCAGAGGCTCACACACAGACAAACACAACAATATCTTTACACATGGGAAAATAAAATAGTAGCAAGGAAAAAAAAGAATGAAAAAGTGAAGTTGTGCTGGATGCATGGATGGAACAAAATAACTACAATGTTTTGTTGTGTGAGTGAATGAGTATAGTAAATATAGAAGAAGAAAATATAATAATTCACCTTGGAACGTCACATAATATTACTGGCAAACGCATACATCGCAAATCCTCTCGCTGCTACAACAATAATAATCTTTCCTTGATAGCTTCCTTCAATACATTACTGTATTATTATTATTATTACTACTATGTTAGTTTTTCTTATGAAAAGAAAGAAGTAGAGGGAAAGCACAGTTTGCTAAATGCTGCCCCCATTGGAAAAAAACATACAACTACACAAGGAGAAAATACAGCACACGACTGTACTCACAGTATGCGTCCATTTCAATTATTATCATCCTTAAGCATTTTCCAGTAGGTCTGCTGAGCATAACTCGTTTCAGTTTCCGGTTTACTTTATAATATAAATGAACCCGTCACCTTTTGCTTCCTCACGAACAAACAGAACAGGAGAAAGGGGATACGTCTCCTTTTCCGTCAAATCACATCCTGATTATTTGCGAATGATGGCGATGCTATACTGTTGGTCTGCTGCTTTAGATAAAAGTGAAACTGTCTTGACTCAACCAACATATATTATATATATTTTTGCTTTTCTTCCGGACAGGGGCTTGGGTCTTTTTTTGAAACGCTACTGGTTAATGTTTCTCTCTCCTACTGCAATTATAAAAGATAGAATACCGAAATCGCCGTTTTTTCTAGAAAGAAAAAAAAGACAAGGCAAGAGAAAAAAAATGAGAAGGTTTGATGGGAACAGGACAAAAATACAAAATTGTGTACAAAATAAAACATGAGAAAAAACAAGTTATTTCTCAAGTCAATGCAGCTTTCCCTTTCCACGTGTTTCATTTTTTTATCGAACATCAGACACACACTTTTTTTTCTGAAAGCAGCCGATTCCAGTATTTTTCTTGTAAGAAGAAAAAAACGATATTCTAGAGTAAGTTAGTAACTTGCCTTGCCGTGTAACATTTTGGGTGTTGATTCCCTGAATCTCTATTGTGTTTTTTAAGAGAAAGCGATATATGTACGTCAAAAAATAGTTGACTGCACACAATTTTCTCTGTTTTCTATTCTGGGAACCTACAATAGTAATGGTATTGATATCATTGGTATTATTGGTTAGAAGTAATAGTTATAGAGCAAAGGTGAAAAAAATGTCAGAGCAGAGGTTTTTATTATCAGCAACATTCTCTCCTTCATTCTGTCAAACTGTGTACACGTCTTTTTCTGTGACTTTTTTAGCGATTTCTACTGATACGTTTACTCTGTATTTACTACACTGTCATGTAATAAGTATCAATGTTATGTTGACTACAGTGTTGTTGTTGTTGTTGTTGCAGAAAGGATTCTTGTTCCTGTCGTTTGACATGATGATGACCATGAAACAGAATGGAATTTGTTTTGTGCGAAGAACAATGAACCTACGACTACTACTACAAGACAAAAGTACGGAGGACGATGACAGCAGCAGTAGCAGCAAATAACAACGACAGAAGCAGTTGAGTTGGCTGGAGACATGACATAAAAAATACGACTGCCATTTACCAAATAGTTGAGAAGAGTAAGTCATGATGATGATGGTGGTAGTGGTTCGTTGTAAGTAGATATAGAGTGTCATTGTTTATGCTGAACAAGAATATCATTTGGCAGTTTACAGTATTGACTGCAAAAGTGGCGTTTTGTGTACAAAAAAAATATAGCGGGGATACAAAAATAATCTAATCGTTATATAATTTTACAAGAACAGAAAAGAGACATATTACTAATTTGAGACTTATTCTTGCACAATTGCAAATTTAATAATAATAACTGCGTAATATGCTTGATGATTTCAACCTTCCCAACAAAAAAAGCTTTATGCAGCGGAACTCATTTCTGCCCATATTCTCTCTCTACTTATTATAACTAGTCGTACTATATTTGTATNTTCTGCCCATATTCTCTCTCTACTTATTATAACTAGTCGTACTATATTTGTATTACCGTATTATTATTATCAAATGTATCCGTGAGAAGTATGTAGTTGCAACTTGCAACAAATAACAACGGCCTATCATAATACGGATACATACATACACATATATGCACTATTATATATTATTATCGTAAGGTAAATGTTAAGTGGGTTCTGTGAACTTTTCAATTTGTTCCAGTGATACATCAATGTTTACAACGTCGAGAAAATGTCAGGAAAAGTAAAGTCCCTTCACGCGACACGACACGACGACAAGTCATGATGACGATTGATGCGAAAATATATGGTGAACAGGAGCAGCGTCAGCATTCGTTTTGGTGATTGAATTTTGATACTCAGCCAAATTGCCACTTTCAGGATATCAAATTTTACTGATCATTTCTCCAGTTTGTATGTAACGCATACACACAAGTATAAAATCATAGACACTGCTGCTATACACGTACATGAATATACATACGAGTGTAGTACTATTAGAACAAAAAAAAAACTATTTTTCTTCATAAAATATACTGCTGCTGTGTGTATATATAGTCAGCCCAAAAAACACTAAAGAATTATCAATGCTTCCCAGTAAATTGAAAAAGTAGTAGCAGGAGGAAAAAGACACGGAGTGAAAGTAAGGTGATTGAGAAAAATGAGAGATAATAAAGAATTCTCAATAGAGACACCAACGACAAGGTGGTGAAGAAAGGAAGAGAAAAAGAAAGTTTTCAATTCCTCTTGGGACGCGTGTCGTTTTCACTACCAAGCTGAAGAACACAGTTTATCTCTCTACCTATACCTTTATGGAAAACGATTTTGAAAAGGAATGACTCCACCAAAGCAGCAGCACCAAAGCAAAGTCAAGATGGCCTGTATTCCAGTTACAGCTCCAATTCACCGACTTTTCTTCATTCTACTTTTCATCAAAGGTAAAAACAATTTTTTGATAACTTTTTTTTATCCAGCATTATTTTCAAGCAAAATTTTGTAATCCATTGAGTGTTTTCGGAACATTGGGAAAAAAAGAAAAACTATATTGAATATTGATACACATTGATGATGCTACCATATATATATATATATATTCATCTATCCGCATTGCCTACATACAAGTATAATGCCTTCGGTTTAAAAGAAGTAATCAAATATGTTACACATGACCAGAGAGACACACTAAGCAATACGGAAGTGCTCCAGGTCATGTTAACCATACTCTGCTTGCCTGACTGCTGTAAAAATGAAAGAAAAACGAAGAAAAAAAGTTTTACAGCTGTTGGTGCAGTCATCCATTTCATTGTTTCATCATGAACACTCACGCCCACACCGTATGTATGGCATGGACACCCAACTTTTTCACAAGCGGAAAGCTTCAGCTTTTATAAGTCTCAACTCAACACCACCGCCACCACTCTTTCCCACTTCCCAACTTGCTTGCTGACGGAGAGTAAACTAAAACGCTGTATTTCTACTTATGCATAGAAAAACACATATGGACCATAAGACGTCGTCCCTTCACCGCATACTATACATACCTACCTATATACATGCCTCCATATACTTTATACTTTGTCAGCAAAGTTGACAAAAAAGTTTGTAAAAGTCATCATCGTCATTTTCCTCTTTTTCCTGTGCTGCTTATTCTTACTTTCTTTCTAATTTTTCTCAAGTTACAGACAGACCGTTTCGAAGGAACACTTCTTTACTTGCTGCTGTCGTCCTCTTCATCATCATCCTATCATTTCAAAAACTTTTTTTTCTCTCCATTCCCCAACAGAACTGTAAATACTTTACTATTTATCATCTGTACGTGTAGATTCGACGTTTTAAATGCACTCCCTTGTACACGTACAGCAGGGTATATATATATGAAATGAAGCAACATTTTCAAAAGTTGAAAATTTTCAAGTTGTATTTTGTATGGCAAAAAGTGCGACTCAACTACATACTTTATAAATGAAGAGGGACAGACACGCTAATCAGGGCTTTTTGATTATGCTTCTGCCCATTCTATCGTGGGAATTAAGATAAACTATATGAAATGAAAAAAGAAAATGCCTCGTCTGCTAAAGTTTAGAATTTATACGACTCTTTTACAAAAACTGTATTGTCCCAAAGTTTAGTCAAATAAACGGTTTAGATATACTTTTTGCCTGCGTTTTCATTTTCTCAAATTCTGTTGATTCTTTTTCATGTAATGATACACGTCTACTGGTACCTGTACTCTGCTTTTTCAAGTACATTTACGCTTTTCATGTGGCTAGCAAAATGGAAATGAATAATGATGATTACGATATGCACATACCTACTTACACGATACAACTATTTAATCGAAATATGGACATGAAATTGTGGAATATAATGCTTGACATGGCTAACCACGTTTGTCGTATGTATTTGCAAGCTTACTTACTTTATTCCTTTTCTACGCTACTTTTTTGTCGTCGTAAAGTGAGACGAAGAGTAAAAATATTTTACAAAAAAACTTAAACATGCATTGTTATACTGATAAGCAAAAGGTACTTAAAGTGAGTATATATCTGTATACGTGTATGTGCATTGTAGAAAAATTAGCTCTTATTCTTTCCTTCTCCTCATCCTTTCTTTTCCTTCTGGCCAGTTTAACAGAAAAAAGGAAAGGATACACGGCATCTTCTTTTTCACCGCCATCGCTGCCACACCACTACCACCGCCACCACCACCATCACCACTACATGTTTTGATGGTGTACAGGGATAAAAAGGTTATTTGGTTACTTGTTCAATGTAGTCCTTTTTCTTTCTATTTCTCTCTCGTCGCCTGTCATATTATCCTTTTTCTGCTTTATCGCCTTTCACTTGAACTACTTGCTTCTCCATGCGTGTGTGCATAAAGCAGATACATTCATAACATTTATCCAGGAGCACTAGCACACAAGAAGAAAGTTGAGCGCCTCGAGAGAAAGAAAGAGAAGCAGCGCAAAATTAGGCACAATGTATCCAACAACTCATGTGCCTTCTCTCCTTTGTTTTGGATTATCGGTCGGTGTGTGAAGATGTGCTCACAGTGCTGCTCCGGCCCGGCAAACTCATTGTTGTTGTGTTCTTTATACATGTGTGTCGACTACTGTGTAAGTCTAGCAAAAGCAGCGCGGTGAGTGAAACAACCAAAGAGGAAGCTCTAGACAAGATAAGAAAATGAATTTATCGAGAGAAAGAGAAAGTTTCCCATGTAAATAGACAAAAGGGCGAATTTATAATTTACTGACTTACACACACACACACAAGCATAAACGCATTACCTATTTGCATAGAGCAACAAAACATGCTAATAATATTAAAGAAAGGCGACCAGAAAAGGAAATTAAAATTTCATGCATGGAAAGGAAACAAAGAGAGCGAGAAAAATATATACATACATACATACATTGTAATGAAAAGCACTGCCCTGAACTCATTGCATTCATAAATATAACCACCATGTCTAAAAAAGTGCTCATTAAATATTTTTAGACAGAACTGAAATAAATAAATTGTCAAAGCACACCAATTACTACTACAATAAACTTTTTCGTGTGAAACTGAAAAAAAATATTGTCAGAAGATTTTACTTTGTTGGGATTTATTTTGAAAATTACAAAAGAAATTTTTCGCTTGCGTCACGAAAATCCTGGATGATTATTGTCAAGCAGATATACGCAGAAATATAATGGTAACAAAAGTTTCATTTGAAGAAAAACTTTCGCAAACGTTATTTTAATGAATTATTTCTGCTTTTATTTGTAGTAGTAGTAGCATTCGTTCATTAAGCTTTTCATGAGAAATGAGAACGAGAGCTCAAACAGCATATAAGTAACAAATAAATAGTTAGTCGTGCATTAACAAAAGTACTACACTACTACGCTACATAGTATTACAAGATCAAAATAATAAGGCGTTTCCATAAAAAAAAATTTTCTTTATGTGAAAGAATGAATGGAAAAGGATTTTAGTGTGATTGAGCACATGAGCTC
>JAHZMT010002065.1:0-12030 GCA_027743785.1 Sinhomidia bicolor | reverse complement strand
CTCTTATAACATCTTGGAATAACTTTTGTAGGGTTTTTGCTCTGCTTAACGAAGGCTGTTTTAAAGAGAAAAATGAAGTTATGCTTATGTAAATAAAAGTTATAGTTATATAAAAGGGCAGCAGTAGCTATACCAGGAGCACTTTTCTTGGAATTTTTAGAAGAATATAGTAATAATGAGTTTATAAACAATGTGACTAGTTGACGATTGCCATAAAAACAGAATAATTACATATTAAGCAAAAAACCGCTGTATAGAGTTATACACATTGTAACGAGTGCCAAAAGAGTACTTTGCATGAGAAAAACCTACCATGAGAACTTAATTTATATAATACCCAAAAGACCTACTAAGATTCTTTCAAAAGATCTTGCGACAACAACGTCTACTTTATGATACGTACGCAGATAGCGTGCCATTCATTGGGACTCTTGAAAACATTGTAATTTGCATTCACTATCAGCATCATCAAATTATACGGTTTTTATTTCAAAAGACACGCACAAAGAATACCGTTTAAGCCTTTGGGTTTGCGTGGTTCTTTTCAAAGTTGGATTATGTTCTTTTGCAGCTTGCTTCTCTTGAACAAAATGTGCATTCGCATATAAAATGTCTAGAACTCTATTTTATATAGTTATAATAATTGTAATGTTTCAATTGTTCCGAAAAGTAGTAGAGGTAATCACCTAAATGTTTACCACTTGGCTTTGACGTCAACAATATGTTAGCAGCTTATATTAAATTTAAAATATTCTATCCGACATTGGTTGACCAAAGTGAATTAAATAAATTGTGAATAACCCATATTGCCAGATTTTTTTGCTTGCCGTACTGTTTTTTTCAAGAAATTACGTACAGTAATAGGTTACAGTAGTTTCTGAGAATCCCACACACGCGAAGAAACTTGTTTCAGTCAATCTATATCTCAGGACTACTATCAGCTAATAAAAAACTAAACGAAAGTTAATTCAAACTAAGTTCTAACCAATGTGTGTAGTCGGCATAACGTGTAGTCGGCATAGTGTGTCAACGAAAATTGAGTCGGCATAGTGTGAAGTCGGCATAGTGTGTGTGATCCATCTCAGGAGTGTCAGCTAATAAAAAACTAAACGAAAGTTAATTCAAACTAAGTTCTAACCAAATGAATATGCTATCCTTAATTATCTTTACCTGTCTCCATATCTTTCAAAGTCTACATGAATTCAATATTAAAGTCATGCATCATTGCCTGATAATATGTAGCAATAACTTCCTCACTTGATGTCTCATTTTCTCTTAAACTTTCGAGGAATTGACCAACCAATACACAATAAATATTAAACACATAATGACTTTTCTATTCTGTCGTAAGACATTGAAAGACAGACATGAAGCAAATTTAATACACGCTGTATTTTAATTATGCTACTAGTCGAGTCCATCCATGACACGCACGATGTAATATGTAGGGGTAGTAATAAATAAATTGTCATCACCACGTTCACTGTTAATATCTCAAATTCTGACGAAAATCGTACATACCTTTTGTATGAAACCGCACCGTCTAGTAGACAAAAAATAATTTCCGGTACATCGATATGATCAAATGACAAAACGCGAAAAAAGAATAAAAGCATTTTCTGTAGAAATTATTGCTATACATGGTAGATAGACGTCTTGAAAATGTTTATTCTCAATGTCTGTTATTTTCAGACAATTATAACATTATGTACTACGTTGAATGAGCATAATGGTAATTATATTGTTGAATATAATGATGATTCCTGACAAAGCTAATGTGATCAAATCAAGTACCGCGTCGAAAAGTTAAGCCTTTGGCGTTGAAAAATTGGCCTGGAAAGTTTCATTTTTTTACAAATTGTTACAAAGATCATTACGAGTGTTTCCCGTTGTTTCTAGAAAAAAGACAAGAAAAATTGGATTGTAAGTAGAAACGAAAGTCGCAAATGAGGCGGCATGATTGATACAGACAGCTCTAGCTATAGGATTAACTGCAGCATAAAATTTATGCACGACAACGAGCAATATATACACGCTGTAATGTCATTCAAGCAAAATCAGTCAACTTTCAACAAGAAGAAGATTATTATTATATTCATGTTCGAGCATTTTCCATATACTACGTACGTACAAGACTTTCTCTCTTGCTTACTTTCTTTTTGAAGCGCAGCAGGACAATTTGCACTCTTCTCACATAGAACATCAACAACCATCAATTTCCTTCGTTATAATAATAAGAATATTATGCAGTGAAATTGCACATTATGAATATTTATGGTGTTTACTTTTCTGGTATACTGCGTGCTGACTGTCTCACTGTTTTTGTATGACCTTGGTAGAATCAAAAAATGGAAAACAAGAAATTCTGACTTCTATAAGCAAATGGAAAATGTTTACTTGTGGTATCAAAATGTTCAACTGGACATGGTGTACATTTTTACATCTATTTTCATTGAGTTTTCATTTTATACTTGAAGTATTTATCTATGCTGAATTGAAGAGTTAATATATTTTATATATGAACAAAAATGTCATTTTGCCAATGACTCTATTCTAGACATTTTTTGAATATTTATAATTTATCCAAGGTAGGTAAAGCCTGGATGAATCACTAAGCGATAATTTAGACCTAGATTTATAAATTATCGCTTAGTGATTCATCCAGGCTTTACCTACCTTGAATTTATCTTGAAATCTGAAATACACAACTACGTAATCTTTACAAATTCTGCTATGTAATACTTTCTGAATTTTAAGTACCTACTTGTATTTTCTCCAAATGTCTTTCAACATGATTTATGCTAAAAATCTGCCATTTTTCGTGAGGTTTTCAAGATTGCCAAAGGGCTTCTTATGCGGTATCTGTGGTCGACTTTATAAGAATTTCGTACTCAAGTTGTCGACTGGAGGAAAACTATTGGATGTATATGGTTTGTTGACTTCAACTCATCTCGCGAAAGTAGCAAGCAACCCAAACTAACACGTGTGTGAGAATTTTAGAGAAACTTTTAAACAAGCTCAACAGTTGTGTAGGAATTTGAAAATGTATGCTAATTCGATGCATGCCATGCATGTAAGGCTTAAAATAATATGCTAAATGCTAATGTAAAAACTCTGTAAACAAAAATTGATCGCATTTGTTTCCGTGTCTAATAATAATACTGAGAATATGGTTTCATGTCCTTATCACTGCATATCATGTATATTTTGAACATGTGAAATTGCCGTTTTAATTGAATGGTATCTTTCAATTAAAACGACACGTTCCACTATCTCATTCATTTTATCTGTTTTTACACCAAAAGAGCATAGTCAAGAAACGCTTACCCGTAAAATTCTAAAAGGACTGTCTTGAATTAAACACACGGCATCAGCAAACTTTTCCGTGGATGCTTTTCCCGACTTGTCCGTTTTTGATGATTTCGAATTATTGCTAATTTGGTCTATGTTGTCCGGACATGTCCAACGACTACAAAAGCCAAAGCATTTGTTCTCTCTCGTCAAACTTGCTTCATCATCACTACCACAGCATAGAAAGACATGGTGGGCATCTTCTAATGGGCCAACTCGCTTTTTTAGCATTTTAATTTTTCCTTCACTTTCACCAGTCAACAGGACGGTTTCACTTCTAGGACCCAGACTCAGGTACACTGCATAAATAACAAACAAGTAAATTTTGAGTATTCTTAAGCTAAATGTATTTTAAGCAATTAATTTAACATTGTTTTTAACATACGCATATAGAAAGGTGCCGCCAATTTTCCGCAAATTTTGAATAAATGTAAAAATGTTGATGTCTACGGTTAAACAGTTGAAAGGGTAAAAGTCCAAGGATTTAAGATTTAAAGCATTTCCGGGGCACTGTGATACTACAATAGTATTCTTTTTTGTTGACTTTCATGATTCATGCCCAATTTAACACAGCCAAATCACATGTATTTATCTGTACTTATAACTTTCACTATTTCAACATGACAATTTTAAACTATCACAGCAAACGTACTAATCGCAAAAAAAGTTGTTCAGAATTCAGACTCTTTTCCAAATGTAATTTCTGCGGGTTTAACCTCTCCAAATGAGACTTTTGGGATTTTATGTTTTTAGCCAAGATTCGACATGGTACAAGTCGAAACAGAGTATGGTCAAGATGTCACAATTCTCCAATTCATAAATACAAAACTAACGCAATGAGGAATTTGTAAGAAGAAGACTATCAACCGTTCCGTAAAATTTGATCCAACGCAAACAACCTTCCAATTTTATTGAGCAAATAACTGCATGGGCAATATGATCGCTTTTTATGAAAGTGCTTTTTACGACATGTTTGACTTCTTTGGCTCTGATCCTTTATCCCGTTCAAACAAAAGGATCGCTAGAGAAAACTTTCTGCGAAAATACAAAGTATTAACTGTTCAGTGTTTAGGGTACATTCACCAAGATACATAGTTTCCATTATGCAGACAAACTTCCAACTCAACGGGATCGTGGACACAATGGTACTTTAGTACAATTTGGTGTTGAAAAAAGATATGCATGAAATACTATCTTCATCTTCAAAGTGCATTAATATATCTACACTAAATAAATAAAGGCCGTCATTGTGGTAGTAATGTCATGTGTGAAAATACTAGAAATTAGTAGAAATGAAATATATGCGTATCCGGGCTCTGTTTTACGACCTCAATGATACTACATATAAACTGCTTTTCCGTCATGTTCATGGGAATTGGGATCACAACAATGTGAGATGCTATAAGAAACCCCAGAAAAAAGGGATTATTTGGTACAACAACCATTTTTTAAGTCATAATAACATGACAGGATAATATAAGGTGCAAATGTTCAATCTTTGAAACCGTTCGTTGATCGTAAGCTAGATAATGGCTGTTTTAATGGATCTGTTATGTTTGCATAGGTATATCGATGGATAAACGACGAACGCATTACCAAAGATGAAAATTACTCATGATGCCATTCAATTTATTAATGTCTCGGTGACGTGACATTGAATCACTCGCGTCGCGGCGTATATGTAATGTAGTAGTACAAAGTGATGAGATGAAGGCGAAAGAACCGATTATATTGTCACGTGTACAATTTTCATGTCATGTTTGCATAGCACATCGCACACCGTGCATGTCTACAAAGGGCGTGTTATCTAATTAATTTATTCTAATGCTCATCAACTTTAGTTGACATTGCATTAGATGAAGATGAAACAAGTATTAGGACTGTCTGTGCGTTTTTCTAACCTTTGCTGCGACCAGCGCGGTTGTGTACGTTTTTCTGTAGTAAATGTAATGATTATTATAATGAATTAGTTTTTTTTTCAAAGAGAAAAAATGGTTTATATACTTTCTCCAAAGTAAGATGTTACTTTTGTGAGTTTGTGGGTCGTTTTGAGAACTGAGAAGGGAAGGCCTTTGCGAACAAAAGTGGTGCATACTACAGGCTGACAAACACAATTTCATAAAATAATATGATACTCTGCATGTTGTGGCAACACAACATGGCCATGTATGGGTCATATTATGAAAAAGCTTACTTTGTGTTTTGGGTTAGATGATATAGGTATGTAAAATGTAGGTACCAACACCAACGTATCTCATGGGAGACATTATTAAACATCCAACATTTTTTAACAACATCGACACTTCAATCAGTCAGTACTATCCCTATCAAGGAATATTCTTACTGTAGTGTGATTACGAAGTACATGTAAAAGTCATCTTTATTGTCATGCATATTGTCTATATACTTATAATATAGAAATATAAGGTCAAAGGAGTGAAAACAAAACGACTAACACATTATTCTGACAAATGAATGATAAACTCTGTTGGTGATGTTAAAAATGAAGTATGAAGTCATTATCGACAATTGAACAATACTTATTTCAATTGACATATTTTACATTTTTGCATGGACAATGAAAATATTTTAATAATTATAACTAACAAACAAATGAACGGTAGGTACAAAATGAACACCTTCCAAAATGATTTTTATTGTAAGTTGCTTTTAATATATAAAACGACATTTTATATGATAGTGCGTCAATACGTAAACAACCCAGCTTTATATTTACCTGTTTTATTTCTTATATTGCACAAATAACAATGCTAACAACAAACAAATCATTAAATTATTATTGTTTTCTCTAAACCTATTGATTATGAGAGTGAGGAATTTACAGTGAGTTGTACTGGAAAAAATACGATAAAAAAGTCACACGTCGACATTAATTCATCCACGCAGCCCAATTCCCTAATTTTAATTCTGATCTGTAATTATAAAGGAATGACTAGACTACTTTAAACATTTTGTATTTTTACTTACAACCGTCCCAAGATTAAGAGTATCAAACAACTAAAAATTCGTAACTATTTTTACTCAATACTCAAACCTTTTTTAAATGTCAACTAACTACCCATACATACCGTAAACATTTTTTTACAAAACTACTTGAAAACGAACCGTCAACAATATAAATTAAATAAAATAAATAAATAATACGTATAAATTTAAACGCATATAACGCATATATAACTGATAGATTCGAAAATGGATACTATAGATTACATTCAACCGCTGCTACGCGAATTTATATTTCCCTAAGTTGAAAAATCCTTAACCCTCCTGATTTCCAGTTTCTCTAGCGTCATGAATTTTTAGATGTGCTCTGTGGTTAGATTTGGTTGTCGAAGCTTTCCCACATATATTACATGTAAACGGTTTGACACCTAGAAAAAAAGCCATTTACACATTAGAACTGACTATAAAGAGAATACTTATATAGCAAATCAAATAAGATAAATGTATCAGTACCTGAATGAATTCGCTCATGTTCAGTCAAATAATAATGTCGCTGAAATGCCTTTCCGCAAACTCTGCAGACGTGGCTTTTTTCTTTGAAATGTTCTTCAAGATGCCGTTTCATATTTACCTAAGGATATCATACCAATCAAGCATATTAAACCTTAGTAAAAATTCAGCATTTGCTGAGATTTAAAATTCTTTGATTTTGCTAGCTTACCTTATGCGTAAACTTGACCCCACATTCGTTGCAGACAAAGTGCATTGTCCGCTTTTTGTGCACCAGCATGTGGTTCTAAAAGGAAAAATAGGCAAAAATATACCAGTGAACAGATCATCATAAAGTCACAGTCACGACGAAAGGTGTCAGAATGACAAGCATGCCTTCAACTTACCTCCAAATTCTTTTTAAATAAATATGACTTGGAACACTGACGACACTTATGAGGTTTGTCTACATTAGTGTGACTCCAAGAGTGGGACGTTAGATTAGCGTACGTTCTAAACATCTTTCCGCACACGTTACAACTATATGGTTTCTCATTGGAATGAATTCGCATGTGCTTTATCATCGAGTTAGGATGTAGTTTTTTGTGGCAAACGGGGCAGTCCTATGGAGAAACACAAATTTTGGAATTATTAATTTATAGTGAACAATAAATTTCATAACGTCAGTATATATGTATATTTTGCTTACTTTGCTTTCTTTTGATTCATATTGAGGATCGTGAGCAACTCTGATATGACGAACCAAAACGCTGTTTCTATTGAACGTTTCACTGCAAAATGAGCACTTCATGGGTTTCTCATGATGAAGAAGGGAGTGATTTAAGTAGCTGCGTTTTGAGTGAAGTATACGATGGCAGGTGCTACAATAAAACTCCAGTTTTCTCTTTGGTGGTCTTTCACCTTCTGGTAAATGTACCATTTTCTTGAATAATGAAAGCAAACAAAATATATTTTTTTACACAGGAAGTGAAAGCATTTATATTTAGATAGTTACAAAGCGTGCTTTTGTTGGATTATTGAACTTACGATATGATGGTTTAGTAAGCTTAGAGTTCTGTAAGTTTTCTCACAGTGTGTACATTTATATGGGTATATTTTAGTATGTACTCTGATGTGTTCCATAAGCTTAAAATTTGACGTAAACCCTCGTGGACACGTTGGACAGTTGTATTTTCTTTCTCTGTTTTAACATTATTCTTATTGTTAGATTTCCTTGTAATAAAGTAACACTAAAGGGTCAAATATTGTCACAACTTACTTATGAATTAGTAAATGTTTTCGCAAGTTTGTTCGTGCTCTAAAAATTTTGCCACAATATGTACATTCAAACATCGAAGGGACACGAGGCTTTCCTTGGTGCACATTATCCATGTGCTCAGCCAGTAAAGTCTTTTTCTTTGCAGTAAAATTGCAATAGAGGCAAAAATATTCTTTTCTGGCTGCACTACTAGAGGAAGTGGCTACTGGAATTGTCTCTGGAGGCTTCATTTCTACTTGTGGCTCTAGCTTTGTATCCAAATCCTCATTTTGACTTTGACGACGAATCTTCTCTGGTAAAATGTGATCCTCCAAATCTGGCAAAATATGCTCATCCGGAGGTGTTATCGTTACTGTTGTGCTAGCCAATGATTTGCCTTGATGCGACTCAAATTTGTGCTCGGCTAGCTCAAACAAGCTGTTGAACACCTAAAAATCGTACAAGAGTCAGTATAGTGTGTTAGTGCATAAAATCTTACTCCAACTTTATTCCAACTCAATCACAAATCCGATGAGGCCGATTCCAATTTTTACACATTAAAAAGTAGTGACCTATATTATAAAACTTGGTTGCAATTATTCTTACTTGATGTTGTGGGCAATCTTGACATATATATTGCTGAGGAGGGGTTGCCCTTATGAGCTTCTTTTTCCTACTGGTCATCATGTTTTGTTCATGAATTACGGTTGCAGGGGATCGTCGCAGTTCACTTGCACCAAACATTCCGCTGCCATTTGGTCGTAAATTCTATTGTACAAAAATAAAAATTCTTTTAATAGAAACAAATCCTAATCAACTATCAACTACTCTTGCTTTGACTTAAAAGAATACTTGGGTTGAATTTCATACTTACAGAGTCTTCAGACAAAATTGATGAGGCATTACTCTCCTCGTATTCCGATATTTCTCCCCTAGGAGGAATTTCTTCGTCTGTCATAAGATCTAAATGCATCTGACTGTGAGATGGATTTCGTTCTAAAGTAATTGGAATTGTTTCATTCTCCGTCACTTTGCCGCAAATATCTACGTTAATTGTACATGACGGAGTGTTGTCTGCAACTGCTGGAACCTGCGTTAGAGATGAGTATACTGGTATAGTGCGTCCATCAGCTAGTATCCAACTATCAGGCTCCTCTTGGGGAGAATCCGTTATCTGACCAGACTGAATAAAAACTCACAGCTGTATTACTCAAACTCAATAACTTTAACTATACTAGGTATTTTTTTCAAATTAAACACATACTTCGTCTATAATATATTGAATTATGGATGTTGGAGGTTCTCCATCATTTAAATTCTCAGATGGAATATTTTTTCCGCTTCCAATCGCACCACGATCTTCGGAGATTCTTCGTCGAGATGGCCCGGGTTTCGAAGTGCCATGGTCTACTAAAACGAATGTAGGTTGTGTATTTTTTGCAATTGATTTTGTGTCTTTAGTTATGTGATTAAGAGCAGAATTTCCTTCAAGTTTTATAAACTGGTGTGATTTACTTTTGGAGTTTGTGTGTTGGTTCCCGTACGATACAACCGTAACGGGTGAATTCTCATACTCAATATGTAGTACTGAGGTAGTAGGAACCTTATGAGAACCACGCACATTTGGAGTTTCCCTTTTAATTTCCAACAAAGGGTCAATATTCGTTCGATCATCTGCATCGCAAACAGCAGATTGAAACTCTACTAATATTTCGTTTGACTCGTTTGCCCCTAAACAGTGTGGGTTAAGATGGGAATTTATTTCATTAGAATTCTCGACCCGTGAAATAACGTGTACAGCAGGATTTGGTGACGACAACTGGCGACGAATTTGCTGATGTTGCACCAACAAGATGTCAATAAGTGATTGTTTAGAGTGTGACTGCAAATGTTCAGGTAGTGATTCCACCTCTGCTTGTCCACATATGGGACAGCTAATTCGAACCTCCATTTTCGCTGATTAAATGAATTGGATTAGTTAAGTTGATATTGTATTTTTTACGTAGAAAAGATAAATAATCTTTTATAGCCGTTAATTGCACTTTCCGTCCGTGAGAGCTAAAATGTAATAAAAACAATAAAACCATATCCAATCAATAATTAGACGAAAATATAATTTTCAATTTTTCATTTTTATTTTCTTATGCTCATGTCTTGTTAGTCTTAGCGAGGCTAGTATTGTTTACATTTTCTCGCTAACATTTTTTATTTTAAAATTATTAAACCACAATTTCGAAAGATTGTGTTGATTGTTTGTTGTTGCAGATATTGAGCACACTAGATATATTATCATCATTAGTGAATTCTTTCCGTCCGTGAGAGCTAAAATGTAATAAAAACAATAAAACCATATCCAATCAATAATTACACGCAAATACAATTTTTCATTTTTATTTTCTTATGTTCATGTCTTAGCGAGGCTAGTATTTTTATATTTTCTCGCTAACATTTTTTTATTACAAAATTATTAAACCACAATTCCAAAAGATTGTGTTGATTGTTTGTTGCTGCAGATATTGAGCACACTAGATATATTATCATCATTAGTGAATTCACATTTTGTACTAAATTACTTACCAAATAACATTTAGACTAGTCAAACAACAAATGTTTGAAAAATACCAAACCCAGATGGTCTCCACTTTGATTACAACAGTATTTTCCCTTTCCTTTTCCTCAATTTGCAACTCACATTTACGCACCACACAATCAATATTTTCTTCCCTAATTGTTTGCCAACAACTAGCAATGTTTATTATTAACTAAACACTCATATATATCGTGTCCGTGTCATCGTTTAGAAAAAGAGCACCGTTTCCGTTCCCAAATTTAATATTAAGGAGGAATCCATATTGAAATTGAATTGAAATTAACTAATTTATTTATTATTATTACGTTTTGTAAAAGTAGCAGTAGTTTATACTAGCTTCCATATCTCTCGCCTCTTGTTCTTTAACCCGTTTCAACCACTTCCAAAGTAAAGAAGTAATAATAACTTTTTTTTTAAGTAGTAGAGAAACTACGTGAGCAGTGAACAGAACACAACACAATGAGCCCAGATGATCGTAATTTTTAGCTGTTGTGTTTATGAACTTTCTTGTATTACATCTTCTTGTGTGTAAAAGTGTGTACATTAGTATATTGTATACATTTAATATAAAATTACAAAATTAACCTTGCGTTACCAATTAAATGCTAATTGGTAATTGGCTGATGATAAACAACATTAAAACATTTATGGTATGTGCTAAGTGCTAACTAAAACCATAAAAAGGCAAAAATATTTGTGAACAGAGATAGTGGTGGTATTGTATTGATATTGATACCGTGCATTTAAAACACTCTCTCAGTCAGCAGCTTCTCGTTCTTCTCAGTAGTTTTTCTTTGGTATGCAGAGTAATGCTGGCTCATGTAAACAGTTTAAAATAGATGTATGCCTTTTGCAAGACAGATAGCACAAATGAAGAAGTTGGTAACACAACTTACTGTAAGAGGAAAGAAGAAGGCAGAAAAGAAAGATATCACAAATCATCCATGTATCTATGTATGCACGGCTGTTTAGCTTAAATGTTCTTCTAGCTGGTCCAATTTGTGTGGTCTTCTTGGTCATCATCATCATCATGCATTATTCCTTGCTTTTCCTGTGTAGTCAGTAGTCAGTCAATCTCAGTCATTATAAATTTATACATCGTATCGTATTAAAGGTCTGTATTTAAAAAAAATATTTTTGTATTTTGTTCAGGCTCCGTACTCCGTACCGTACTACTAGAAATAAACACATTACATATATATATGCGTTCGTGGATTGATTGGATTGTTTACAAGAAAATCTGGTACAAGTAACACGGATGGAAACACGTAGCTGATTTTGCGGCTGGCATTGACTTTAGGGCACAAATACATAAGGGGGGACCCTTATCAAATAAATGTGCCCTAAAGTCAATGCTGAGCAGGAGTAGTTAGCATTG